>WOGP01003350.1:0-15322 GCA_015342065.1 Leptinotarsa undecemlineata
GCTCCCTTATAGTAGTCTTGATAATGGTGAATATGTTCTCGGTATATTTTTTGATTTAACGAGGGCTTTCGATACGCTGAATCCAAACATACTCGAGAGAAAACTGGAACGGTTAGGATTGCGTGGCTCTATTAAGGACTGGATAATTTCCTATATAACGGAAAGGCAACTATTTGTGAAAATTGGGAATGATCTCTCTAGCCAATATAATGTAGATATTAGTTGGAAGAATATCAGTGGCTTGATATTCTTCCAACTATAACTAGTAGATATAACAATAAAGTTCATCGTAAAATAGATATGGCACATATCAATATTGATTCATCAACAAAATTGATATTCAAAGATATCAAAGGAATTGGAGGAAAACAAAATAAACCCAAATTCCAATTGAATGATATTGTACGTATAAGCAAGTACAAAAACATTTTTGAAAAGTCTTGCACTGCGAACTTCACCACAGAGCTCTTCAAGATTGTCAAAATTAATAAAACCACCCCTACGATCTAAAATCTTGAAGATATGAATGAAGAAGATTTATTGCGAACTGAAAATTCTGACGTATATCTGATTGAGAGGGTGTTGAAGAGAAGAAAAAATAAAGTAAATATCAAGTGGTTAGGCCTTCCTAGCGAACACAATTTTTGGATTGATGAATCGAATATAGTTTAAATGTATCTACTGATGTATTTATGAATAAAGTGATGTTAAAGTTCTTAATGTTTTCATTTTACATATATGTATGTGAATTGAAAAATATTGCAGCGTTAAACGTTGCTGCAACCAGTCGCAACGTTCTGTGTATACGAAACCAAATTGATTGTATTGAAACGGTATCGAAAACACATCACCATTCCCAAAACTAGTCGCTGTTACTTTGAAATGCACTCTCCAACTCTTTTCGCCAATTATCTCTCACTGATAATGCCGTCTCATAAAGTTGAGTCGACTCCTCAAGCTCTGCCTGCGCTCGCATTCTCGAACTTTGATTGAATTGGTTATCTTTCACAATTGACATTGATAGCTCTCTCACTCTTTTCCTGTTCAGCAATCGATAGCCATGTGTGCTTTTACAAAGCGGCATTTTGCTTTCTTTTTCATATCTCCAAACCGATGTGTGGACTGAAAGAAGATGACGATTCATCTTTCAAATCACCTTCATTTCTTTAGATAAACCTTTTGTCTTCCTCTTCAATCTGTCACTTTTCGTTGTGGGTTTTTTCTCTCGCACACCACTTTCCGATTGTTTCTTTTCTTTGAATTCAGTGACAATCGATTAAGATGCATCAGTAACCTTCCTCTTGATTGTTCTGGATTTATTATCAACACCAAGAGGAAGGGTAGATGGAGGTTATTTGAGTGTTGATAATTGCGACAACGACTTTGCGAAACCACAGAAGTCGACTTGCGATCCTGAAGTTCATTCATTCACTCTGCAACTGTGGGAAAGCATCACGATGAATTCTGAAAAAATAATTGCTACATTAAATAGAATATCTGCTGTGGATGAAAATAATTGTATAGGCGAGTCCGATGTTGAGGATGCCAACATTTCGCTAGAGGAAGTGTTAGTTGAAGAAGATGTTGGGTCGATGAAGGAGAGGCTAACGAAAGCGACGAATATGATGACATGATGGAGCTTGAGAGGGTCGTGGATGGTGAAGATGAAGGGGTTGTAGCTGATTCATCTGAAGGTAATGGTGGTTTGAGAATCGATCTTCGATTGCTCAACGTCAGCGACACATAGGAAGATCCCATGGATTAATATTGCGCGATGGACGCACACGTGTGGATCAGAACAATTGATGACAACATCAAAAAGCTATGTTGGTGTTGTTTTCATTTTAACTTAATTAAAAACAACAATGGAGGGTGGTATCATCATATCAACACCCACAACATCGTTTCTATGATGGTAATGGGACAGAATTGGTGCGATGTTAGCGAGAGACCCCTAACAAATTTCACCCGAGTGTGGACTAATGTCAAACCTGTGACACAATACGTGGACCTACTGGTCAAAAACAAAGGGCAAACTTTTTAGTTTACCTCGATAAATTACTGCGTAAGAATCAAAGTATTTTTCACAAAGAAAAATCTTCTATTAACATTAACTTGTCGTATTTGACAATTTTGTCTATCAAAAAAATTGTTATGAAATAATACAATATTTATCTTTTACGTTTCGGAGGCCAAAATCTGCCTCCGTCTTCAGGAATGGACAAAAAATTCTATATATTCGCAGTTATCCTTTTTGATTGTTTTCCTTACTTCTTCGACAGATTATGTGACAAATGACAACTTTGACTAAAAAAGTTGAAGTTGGAAATTTGTAAGTCATTGAATATCTGTGCATATAATGAATACTACTTTAACTGAAAGTTGAAGTTGGCAATTCGTCAATCATTGAATATATGCATATAATGATGAGTACTACAGAGTGAGATACTTTTACATACATTTTGTTCGAGACTATGATATTAACCTAATGAAAAGTTACACACACCCGCACGCACACACAATGGTATGAACCTATTTCTGTTTGAAAGTATAATGATAGATTTGAAAAGAGCTGTTTTTTTTGTTTGAGTCTTCAATTGTAGCCCTGAAAATAATCGGGATCCCACCATCCGTCAGGATCCGGATACTCGCCATCGGAGAGGTCCGCTTCGTCGGTGCCGGTAACGTGCAGCACCTGCACTCTATAATCATGCGACATGACTTCGAACTCGATTCAGTGAAGTACCGTGGTGGAGTGAACCCAACCTTCTTAGACGGACATGTTGTCAGGTATCTGAGGCTCCAGGAATCTGTATGACTCAGTGGTTGAACCTGCTTCCATGTTGGAAATAGCTGATCAACTGAATGTTCCATCAGATGATTTCTATTTTTATACTTTTGAAAGGGTGTGGAGGAGAAGTGGGGATGAAGTGGGTGTGAATTGCAAAGTGAGATAAGCCATATTCAATGGAAGAGATGACTGGAATGGATGAAATATAATATTAATTATATGAAATATACTTGTTGATTTCATTATTAAACATGTCTTTTTTATTTTCTTCTCAAGAGATTATTTATAAGATACTAGAGAACACAAAAGTTGTTGCGAGAGATTTGTCTAGAAGAACTTGGAATTGAAATGAAAAAAAAATAATATGACGAAATAAAAAACTATGCCCCAACCATCGCATTTGTGCAGTGTGTACTATACCAAAACAATGTACACACTTTATTTCACTCTTTTTTTATTTTGTTTTTGCTAAAATCACAAATATAAACTCAAAGCTACCATAATTTAATATTCCTAATCAACCTAAAACTAATCTTTCATTTATAATCAATCTAAGAAAAAGTTGTCCATAATTGTTTTTGATTTTTAATATCGCTTCATCGAAGAGGTATCTGCTTTACACCTTTCCTCCAGAGATGCATACTTCCGATCTAGGTCGGCCATAGCTTGATTGATAGTATGCTGACACATCCTCTTTTTGCGATAACTCTTATAATGAAGTGACTGCCGTATCCTGAAAAATTATGAAAAGTGATGGCTACCACAAATAATTTTGTAAAATTGATATTACAGGGGATTTAGTGTGTAAATCCTCAGAACGTCCCCGTATAATGATCATGGTCGTACACGATAACATATTTGGGAATAAATGGTTTTCGCAAATATGACAAGTCGTTGCACCAGTGATACTATCAAAAGGTACTATCACTGGCTCAATATTATTTTCGATTCACAAAATTTTGCAGTATGAGACAACTCATCAGCAAACCATTTCATACAGTCGATAGCTTTTGAAAAGTGAAAGACTGTCGTCATATGAACACTTCAGGTAGTGGCCTGCACTGAAAGGTATATGTTTTTGATGTATTTCATCAGTTCGGACTTCCATTGTCTAATATAATATAAATTGATTTGGAATCTCTGAAAAAAATTAAAAGATTAAACGAAAATACCAATTTTACTAAACACAAAAAACTGAAATTACAAGGAAATAACATACAAGCTACAAACAAATGAAATATTGATAAAAGCTAAAAAATAAAAATATTAATAACAGAAATGAAAAATGAAAATAAAGATTGAAAGATTCCAAACCAAGTTACGTCACGACGTTTCGATTGTTAGTATCCACAATCGTCTTCGGGTTATCACCCGAAGACACACACAGTTTTAATTAATATTTCAATTTTTTATTTGTAGCTTGTATGTTACTTCCTTGTTATTTCAGTTTTTTTGTGTTTAGTAAAATTGTTATTTTCGTTTAATCTTCTTATTTTTTAATTTTTTTCAGGGATTTCGAAACAATTTATATTATATCAGACAATGGAAGTCCGAACTGATGTAATACACCACGAAACATTGTCAACCAACTTCAAACATATGTTTTTGGTGTTTTGCAGTTTTGTAAGATATCTTTTCATTACATCTTCCCAACAGTGACTCTAAATTAGCAAACATTATACGGTTTGTAAACATAATTTCAAAATTCCACATTATAGTATGCATGAAAAGAAATGTTACAGTCATTCACTTTTTCGCACAACCCATTATGATCTTTTGATTTTTGCTGTTTTGAAACATAATAGGCCATCTATCACAATTTTTCTTCTTTCTGTGCAATTGACTACTTAATAATCGGAACATGTTTTTTATCCAACAATAATGAAATTTGATTTCAGTCTTATCATCATCAATAGGTGGAGCCTTATAACACAAGTTCACATCCAATTTACGACTGTAATGCCAAAAGCAGTTCTTTGTTAATTTTTAGTCCCTAAATGCGAAAATGATAGTAAACATTTTGTAACACGTGAGATGTTTGAGTTATTTTTATCACAAGAATTCAGTGAACACATTCCAAATTTGCTTTTACCCTGAATTGAGGAAATTATTCGAAATATGGCAACACAGCGGCTCTGCCCAGTATTCGAATCTGCTTCCGCTATATATGAGACTTGTAACGCCGCTTCTCGAACTTCCGACACTCGAAGTGTCCAGAAGATACCAGAAATACGGAACCGCTATAAAAATAGCCGGTTGACAATCGGATCCATCAATATTGGTTTAACGCGAGTAGTGGTGAGTTAGTTAGCATTAGAGAAGCGAGGCAAACACGGGAATATTAAGGGTATTATATTAGTGTTATCTTTTTTGCAGACTTGTTTATTATATTGGCCTGATGAATAATCCAAGTATGTTACCTCAGGTGCCGAACGCAACTACGTCAAAAATCGGAAAAACCGCGAAAAATCAGGTTTTTTCTTCAATTTTGGCGACAATAGCCCTAAAACTAGGTTTCGAAATCCGGTAGTTCTGATTTTTTGCAGACTTATTTGTGAAGTTGGCCTAATGAATAATCAAAGTTTGTGACCTACAGCGCCGAACGCATCTTTGTCAAAAAAACGAAGTTCCTTGTGGCAGAAAGGGAGAAGAAGTCAGAAAAACGGAACAATGTCATTACTACGGAAAAATTGTATCCCAGTGCAACAATCCTGGAAGCAGCTGATAAACGTGGTGATGAATGGTCTCTTAAAATAAAAGAGCGTATATCTGAGAAAACAGGTTTGGTAGCCCTTGATGCCAGATATTATCGGTTCTGCCAAACAAAGATCTTCCAAGCCCCACCAACAGGAAAGTCTAGGAAAAATCGTCAGCATCCTACAGTTGATAAGGCCATGGAAAAGATTTATTTATTTCTGGAAGAGAACGCTGACGAGTGTTAGTTCTCTCTAGATGAACTCATGGACCAGACAGAAAGAGAACGTTAAGGTCGTTCTCTTTCTGTCTGGATTCGGATACGAATAGTCAAAACTTGCTTGTTTCCAAAGTATGGGGAGGACATTTTGATCGTTGAGAGTCCCATCAAACAGCAGAAATACTACGCGTGGGAAAAGCAGGTGCTGAAGTCATACAGGATATACATTTCACATCATCCGATGACTTCTTCCAGAATGTAAATTCAGCTATCCTTAATTTTTAAAAACTGTTGCTCGAAACGGTAATTTTAAAAGACGAACGAAGCTGCCTTGATTCCTATATAAAAAAGTGCGTTGCTATTGCACATTCAATAGTATCGGCAGCAGTCAGTTCTCGCTCGTTTATCTCTTGTTCACTGCATGGGATTGGTGCATTCTTGTATCACAAATTCGGGTAAAAACATCTGGTTGAGTTATTGTCAACGCTTGGATTCTCAGCTATCATATTCTTCGGCTGACCAGAGAGTGGAAAAATTATTAGAAATGATTAGAATATACTATCTTCAATGCACATCAGGTTTACATTTTTCGGCGGTTTTCTTTATTTTCCATGAGTTATTGTAAAACCTCGACAACGGCGCTAGGTTCGGCTAGCTGGTCCTTTCGATATAAAGAAATTGTG
Organism: Leptinotarsa undecemlineata; assembly: GCA_015342065.1. Taxonomy (NCBI): domain Eukaryota; kingdom Metazoa; phylum Arthropoda; class Insecta; order Coleoptera; family Chrysomelidae; genus Leptinotarsa; species Leptinotarsa undecemlineata. Next base: position 6,389 of record WOGP01003350.1, read on the forward strand.
GAATTGCTCATATTTCCTCATCCCAGCTTTCCTTCCCAACCAAGTTTACCGAGTGAACTTTTCGGAATGATTTTGTGGAAAAATCGGATAACGAGGACAATGAGTTCTTCAGTCGCGGTGGAAACAGACTTTGGATATGTTGTGATGGGGAAAATTCCAGTGTTGTCCAGGGAAGAAAATCCTTTGGTATACTTTTCTTTGCAAGAAAGTCAATCTATTGAACAACTATTAACTAAATTTTTGGAAGTAGAACAGGTGCCAAATAAACCTTTATTAATTCCTGATGAAATAAGAGTGTGAGATAATTTATAGTTTGACCTATAGTAGGGACGAAACATTACGTTTTACAGTAGCGTTACTTTTTAAAATTTCACCGGAGAGTTTGGGTGATTCGAGTTCTCATGCACAATTTCGGATGGTTTCTTTGGAAAAGCAGTTAACTAGGGATTCAGATTTTCGCGTCTCGTATAATAAAGCCATGCAAGCGTTTTTGGATAATGGTCACATGGCTTTAGTGACAACGGAAAATAATAATGAGATGGCTTATTATATGCCGCACCATCCGGTAATCAAATTAACTAGCATTAGTACACCGGTAAGAATTGTATTAAACGTAAGTGCCACCCGTAATAATCATGTTCCATTAAATGACATACTATACAAATACCCTAAATTACAAACGGATATTATTTCTTTACTTCTAACTCTTCGGATTTAAAAAAATGTATTTGCAAATAAAAGTTGTTCCGGAACATTGGCGGTTCCAAAGATTATTATGGCGGTTTGATCCTGAGAATGAAATCCAAGCATATGGAAAGCGGGTAGTGGCGTTCGGATTGGATTCTTTACTATATTCAGCTTTGAGGACAATTGCTTAAAGAGGAAGGTGATATATTTACTATGGCGGCAAATTATATTTCTCTTGATCTGTATATGGATGATTATTGTTACAGCATAGGTTCAGAAGGTGAAGCAATCCATTTGTATTACGAATCGATTGATTTGTTCAAGTCAATACCGCTTCGGTATTAAAAAATATTCCTTTAGAGAAAAGAGCATCGGACACGGTTATTTCAAAAATAGACACAAACATTTTGGGCATTCAGTGGGATCCAAATAAACACACTTTCAGTTTTGAGGTCAAAACACTAGCGTTAAAATGCACAAAACGGGCTATTTTGTCAGCGGTGGCAAAATGTTGTGATCCACTGGCATCATTAGCTCCATTCATTTTATATTTGAAATCTTTGATTGAGGAGCTTTGGCTCTTAAATATTGGCTGGAATGAAAAACCCTCTGAGAGTATTGTAAAAAAATTACAAATTGTATGTTCACAATGGGGTGAGCTTATAAACTTCAAAGTTCCCCGACATCTAGAAGCAATCGGTAAACAGGTTACGGTGCAGTAGTATACTTGAAAACAATTTCATCTTTCGAGAAAAAAGATATTTGTGTTCAGTTGATATGTGCAAAATCCAAAGTTACTCCAACAAACGCAATGACTATTCCTCGGCTCGAACTTCTTGCTAGTCATTTGTCTAGTCTAAACTAGTAACACTAGTGGTGAAGACTCATCAGGATCGTGTATTGATTTCTGAAATTTTGGCATTCCCAGATTCTTGTACCGTATTTAGCTGGTTGAGAACATTATATGTAAAAGACATTTTTGTTGGAATTCGTATCTCACAAATCAAAGAGAATGTAAAAAATGCCCTTTGACACCATATTGACGGTAATCAGAATCCTGCGGACGCCCTATCGCGTTGTTTTACTCCCTCTCAATTGATGAATAACTCCATGTGGCTCACCGGACCCTCATGGTTTGGTCATCCAGAGGAGGAAGAAGAGGTTTAATTTCAGCAAGTGAAATACAAAAGGCAGAAATACTTTTATTCAAACTTTTTCAAAACAGACATTTTGAGTCTGATTTGATGCTATTGAATGAAAATAAAAATGCATTTCTGAGTTGAAGAGGCTAGACCCTTTTGTGCAAGATGGATTGCTAACTTGGGATTCTCTAAAAGACATCCGTATATATTACCGGTTAAAGATGTTTTTACAGAAAGACTGGTGGATTTTTATCATAAAATATATTTACATAGGGGTGCCTATTTATTATAAGCCATATTACGCCAAAAATATTGGATTTATGGCGGAAGAAATTCGATCAGAAGTCGTATTTATAAGTGAAGTCGTTGTTTTAGGTTGAAACCTAAAATTTTAGAGCCATTGATGGCTAGTTTACCATCAGTTCGTGTTACAAGAAGACACAGCTTTCACTAACACTGGGGTGGACTACTTTGGGCCGGTTAAAATTTCTTTCGGTAAGCGAAAAAATGCTTTAATATATAAAGGTTATGTGAGTCTGTTCATGTATATATCTGTCAAGGCAATACATTTGGAGCTGGTTAGATCTTTGTCCACTGATCATTTTTTACAAGGATTTAAATGATTTATATCTTGAAAATGTCCTGTTCGTGCTCTATATTCGGATAGAGTTACCAATTTTGTCGGCGCTGAATCGATTCTTGTCGATATCAATAACTTTGTTAATTCTACAGAATATATTAGTGTGTTTGAAATGGAGCTCGGTGTTCACGGAATTGAGTGGCATGTCAATAGCCCTTTCGCACCCGAATAAGGAGGTTTATGGGAAATCAATGTCAAGGCCGTCAAAAATCACATATACCGGGTCATCGGAAACCAATTACTAACATATGAAGAATTTTCAATATTGTTGACGGAAATTAAAGCACTTTTAAATTCACGGCCTTTGTGCCAGTTATCAGCGGATCCAATTGCTCCAGAGGCTTTAACTCCAGCACATTTTTTGACATTGTCTCCTCTACGCGGCTTTCCTTCTGAAAAAGTCGATATTATTCCTATCAACTGGTTAGACAAAATTCAACTAGTTGATCGAATTGTGTTGTGGAATTGGCCGCGGTGGTAGTGCGCCCAACTCATGATCGGAAGACCGTGGGTTCGATTCCCGCCTCGACCAGATATTTTTCTCGAGAGAATTTATCTGGTTGAAGCTGGAATGAGTCTGCAACCGGTTTAAGAATCACACGTTGGAAGGTAAGACCTCGTTAGTCCTTAGCTCGCACAAGTTTCTCAACTCCTGAGAGTTGTTGTTCATACAAACGACATACGGGCGACAGATGATTAACGGAAAAACAGATTTTTAAACAGAATGATTCAAGATTTTTGGAAACGTTGGAGGTTGGAATATTTAGGTAGTTTACAAATTCATAAAAAATGGAATAATCAACCCCCTAATATCGCGGTAGGTACTGTTGTTATTTTGAAAATCGACAACGCGCCTCTATTGCATTGGCCGCTAACCGTAGTTATCGCGGTTGTCCCTAGTAATGACGGGGTTGTGCGTAACGTAACTTCAAAAACGAGCCAAGGATATTTCACGCGAAAAATAAACGTTTTTCAGGGATGGGGGTATGTTCTCGCCTTTCTTTTATTTTTAGTTAAGGACAGTCCGGACCAGAAAGTGGGAAACCAATTCAATGATAGGATATATTATCATCAATTCACATCGGGTGTACATTTTTCGGAAATTTTCTTTATTTTTCATGAGTTATTGAACAGCTCGACAACGGTGCTGAAGATTCGGCTAGCTGGTCCTTTCGATTTAAAGAAATTGTGGAATTGCTCATATTTTGTTTTGTTATCCCAACTTTTCTTCCCAACCAAGTTTATCGAGTGAACACAGTCGGATCGACAAGCCAAAGAAAATAATCAACAACCAAATCTCAATATGTGAGTATAATTTTCAATTTCACAAATTTCCAACTGAGCTAAGAGGGAACAATGTCGTTTGTGCAATTTTCTTTTGGTAACGCCGACTTTAATGTCAACACCTTAGATGGGCCGGGTACTTTCCAGGCAATGGAAGGTATAATGGTTGTGACTCCACATAATTCCTCATGTCCCGAGAATAAAATATATCGTTTGACGAAGTACACCACATCTGAACTTGTATAGGGAAATCCTCCTATTCAGCTGGAAACCTTCAATGTCTTCTTAGTTCATGCTTCAACCTCACACATCATCGTTAACATTCCTCGTTTTCTTTTTTAATATCCCATCATAAAAAGCTCTGATGGTATAGTCAGGGTCAAAATTAAATTCATTAGAATGACAAAATAGCAAAATATTGCGAAGTTCAAAAAAATTATAAATTTTGAAAGGCTCAATCTTGGAAACCATTAGGTCTACATAGACAGTTCTGGTATCATTTTGTAGCAAATTTAGTCTACTTTAAAAATTTATAAGACAAGTTTTTTCAAAAATTAGTCCTTCAGGAGTTTAATCACCAAAATTTGAAAAACCCCGATTTTTTCGTGGTTTTTTCGATTTTTGAGAAAGTTGCGTTCGGCGCTCGAAGTCAAACTTGGATTATTCGTTAGGCCAACATCATGAACAAGTATGCAAAGAACTACCAGATTTGATGCATGCTTTGATGTATAAAGTTACTGAAGTGAAATCAAGTGATGCAAAGCTCAAAGCACAAACTATTAAACTACTAAGTGATCAACAGTTTCATAAAAATTTAGTAATGTTGAATAACTGCATGGTGTTCTTTCAAAAAAATTGTTTCGGAGTTTTTAGGGAACAAGAAAGTAGAAAATTACGAAACTCTTATAGACCTACTTGAAAACTACTGCAGAATGGGATGTCGCATGCCTTGCACTCCCATTTGATTTTTTTCCCAAAAATCTTGCAATGAAAACTCATCAAGTGAGCATGGAAAAAATAATTTAAAACACTAACTTTCGAATAAAATCGTTGGCGTCACTCTCAACTGATACAACTATCTCATTTGGCCCAGCAGGAGATATTTATAGTGAAAATACTGGAAAGTTATGGCATATTTCAAAATCAAACAGAGGAAAAGAAAGAGCCTTTGTTTCGTCGTTTTGTGAAAAACTTATCTCCAAATGTCGATTTAGCATTGACAGTGATCAATGTCACGTAGAGTATGAAAGAAAAATAAGAAATGACATATTCTTAAATGAAACAAAAAAACTCAAAGAGTCTTTGTTTCGTCGTTTTGAAGCGTATCGCTGGTAGACGATTTAGCATTGACATTATCCATGTCACCTTGGGTATGAATCTTAATGAATATGTCACCTTGGGTCTTAATGAATATGTGGTTTGCATATTTGCTGTCTAACTCACCCCAACTCACTACCAAATCATTATATAGCCACGTTTCTTGCTTAATCAATAAGTGATAGCGATAAATCTGCATGTCTGTGTTATATATTTAATCAATTCGAAATAAAACAAAAAATTTACTACTTCAACCAATATATCAATTTTTTTATTGAATTTGATAATTATTGTACAACTAATCAAAATACATGCTGATTTCGTAAATACTACGATGATAACACTATAAAGGTCAAATTCCATTTGTGACTTCTTTATCTCTAGCCTTGTTGCGTATTCAACAGTTTTTGTATCTAATCGTCAAATATTTCGAAATATCAACTTCAATTTATATTTTTTTTTCCCAATCTCATATTGAATGCAACTGAATAATGGTGTATAATAATTCAAACACGAAAATGGCTACCACAATGACGACAAAATGATAACGAATGAACGCACGCGAAATGATCGAAATGCAAGCAAAACGGTCGAGACGCATGCAAAGCGGTCGAAACGCACGCAAAGCGGTCGCAACGCACGCAAAACGGTCGAAACGTATGCAAAACAACGTATTTTGAAATGCCATTTTCGAATACTTCGCTCCCCCATTGTTCCCACCTTCGAATGTTAATTCCACAACACGTAACTCCCCGACACTTTTGAATAAATATATACGTTTCTCATTGGGATCGCACGTTGAAAAGCTACATATCTGTTGAACTGACATGATTTTTCATAATTGATGTATTTTTAAACGCCATCTACATACATTGAACATTGATACCATTTTTTTTCTGAAATGATGTATTTTGAGACACTCTGTATACTCCTTTGAGTATCCGTTACATTGCCGCTATGATTTTTTCTTTAATTTGATTCTTCATTCATCATTGATCTGTTAAAAAATCTGTTCAAAATCTGTTTTTCCGTTAACCAGCTGTCGCACCCCTGTAAACGACAACCTTTACAAGTTGGACCTTGTGCGAGCTAAGGATTAACAAGGTCTTGCTTTTCAACGTGTGATTCCTGATAATATATCACTTTCTCGCTTTCAATATTTTCATTTACATTTTTTATTTTTATAATTAACCACGCTCTTTCAATCTCTCCAATACTCAGTTCATCCTTCTCTGTTTCCAATAATCACTCTGAATCGTTGACAACAGCCGACAAAGTAACCGTCATAAATATCAACAATTCACAATAATTTCCAACATTTCACGTTGGTGTCGAAGCAATGATAAAACCTATCATGCTGCCGATCTGGGTTCAAATCTCTAACCGGTATTTTTTTTATTCGATTCCTTTCAGCCGCCGTTGACCAATAGGAACTTGTGACTGGTACGTGACATAAGGGCTCAGGGGTTGAGCCCTAAGAAGGCCAGAGAAGTGAGGCGGAGTCCCATGAGGGGCCAAGTCCACGCGCTCATCTTTGAATCTCTCCGATACTCATTCAATCTTTCTCTGCATCGAATGCGCAAACACTCACTAAAGTCTCTCTCTAAAACACTTACCAAAGACGCGCGACCTCGAAGTGAGTTCGTACTCGCCTTGTATCCCTACTAGGTTGTAATAGTATGAAAATTTCAATATGTTGCACAGCTGATGGTTTGATATCATTTATCTATCACTTCCAAGAACAACTTCTGGCCGAAGGAAAGAAACTGATAAAACTTTCCTTTGTATAATCGACACAGAAATCTACAAAGCAAGAAGTGAAAGAGGTAAAACTGATTTGAAAATACACGTGAAGCGGATTTTAACTAGAGTTCGAGAGTATGCCATTCTCAAGCCTCACGTCAATATCCACTCAGAATTGATGAAGCATCTAGACTTGAGAGCATATATATGCTCAGACGATTCTGCGGATTGATTGATATACAGAATTATTTGCTACTGCAAAAATGATTTTCGTTTTTTTTTACAAGAAGCATTTGAATCTGCATTTGATAATATAACCCTCTGCGTCAATATAATAAGGACAAGTTTTTTCTGACTTTGGACAAATTATTTCTACCATAAATTCATCATTAAGGCATCAGATGATGCTCCTATCAGCGCTTAATATTGGGATACAAATATTCCTGTCCTTCAAAAACGTATATTGGTGCTACAAGCTAATGTTTCAAGAATAGAACTTTCAAGTTTTGAACCACGAGACATTGCAGAAGTCTGAAATACTTTCTCTGAAAATTTTCTCAACTGCGACCCCATCTAAGGTTCTGCATCTACAGATTTCGTGAGCCTTTGATGCAGTCACTCGACCATATCTTATCTCTTGCCAAGTTACGCAATCTCTTTGCGTTCTAGTAATAACTTCTACATCTAGGATCATCGTCAAGTCCATTTCATTTTTACAAAAATTTAAAAAGTTTTCTGTATTTGTATTATATTGGTATGACGAAACTTATTTCCAACAGAGTGGAGCGAAAGATAAGAATACTTATTTGAAACATAATACCGCATTAAACAATTTTAGATTGTCTGACTCTTTGCTTCTGTAACGTAATCTTGAAATATTGATTCATTACTTCCTTTGGTAATCTCGCTGCTTCCAAAATCAGCTGACGTTATAAATTTCTTTGTAGCACTGCAGACTGGAAAAGGTCGGCATTCGTTCGTGATGGTTCCTCGCTGCGTCGGTGCAACTACATCAGAAATATGATAGCATGTTGGCATCCTCTCTCTGGAGCTCAACAGTCAAGACATTTTACTTCCATGCCTCTTTTCACATCAGTATCGATGGTGCATGTAACGCTGTAGTTTTTTGCCTATATTCTGTGTCCTTGGGTTATTTCAGCTTAAGGGAGGTGCATTTTTTATTTGGAGATATTCCATGGCAAGGTTTAATAGATAATGTTCATGCCACATAAAATTTTTCAATCATATCCTGCACTGACACCTGTCGGATATAATCTGACGCCCTTCGTGGTATTAGCCAGGAGAGTAGTTGTTTTCTGATAAGTGTCAGTTCATTAACTTACAGAGTAGAGAGTTGAACCTGGCCTGAACGAATTGTTCTTTTAGATGATTTGATACACGAAAGCAACCAATCTAGCGAAATTTTTTAAATTATGGTACTGCGCGCACGTTGATTGAGTTTGGTTAATAAAGGATAATGATTTTGATGAATGGCTTCATTAAATAATACGAAGAATAGTTACAAGAGTTCCTGGTACATATTAGCGAAGTTCTGCTCGGAGCTACTTGAACTCAACCAACAAGGACCGTTCCATGATAAACGCTTACATATAGTGACAAAAAAAAACAAATATCAGTAATTATAGCACAACAAATAGAAAAATGAATGAAATTGTTGGCTGGTTTTTATACTGTCCTGAATGAAAATGCTTGATAATAATAATAACGATAATAATAGTAATAATAATTAAGCAGGGATGGCCACTAACACCCTTGGCCTTTGGTGAATTGCGACACCAATTACCCTAGCAACTGGTGCAAAACCGGACCGGCAGCCCAGGCGCAACCAGAAAGGAGAACTCTATTCTCCCTCCGGTGCCGGCCTTGGGTCCTCAGGGCTAACCACCCGGTGGACCCAACACTTGATTCCCAACAATCGAGAAAGAGGCCCCCACAATCGACCCACTCGGAGGGGTCAGAGGCAAGGTGGTGGGGCCCCATAACGATGATTTGCCTACCGATGACAACCCTGACAACGACATGGCTCTGTGGTGTGAAACAGATCCGAAGCATGCCGCCTTTTCCGCCCAAAATCTTAGGGATACGTATCCTATCTTCGGC
>WOGP01003351.1:0-15321 GCA_015342065.1 Leptinotarsa undecemlineata
ATTGTTATTTTCGTTTTTATCACCCCAAAATTAGTAGAAATGACTAATTTAGTGTAGGAAACATTCAAAAAATATTTTTTTGTTGTGTTGTGTAATTAGCATTGATACTAAATTCAAAAAAAAAACAAAAGGCGGAGAAAACAAATTGCAAAATGATCTACCTGAATTGAAAATTTATGGAATAAAAAAAAATGAATGCTTCAGATTTTAAAACGTGTATTTGAACAGTGGTTAGTTTTCTTTGCTTCGTAGGATTTTTTTTCATTTTTCAACCATACCTTTGATTCAAATATAATCCGTGATCAATATGCATCTCTGGCGCAACCCAATGTCATATTAACTCAGGTTGCGAAACCGCTACATATCCTTGGTTTGATACAACTGCTATTTGCAACAAAAAAGTGTGTGTCAACCGCAAAATTTTATACTATTTGTCAGATAGGCAGATAAGCCATATACAAAAGAGGGTATTAAAGACATAATTCCACCATGGCCATTTATAATTGAATCAGCCTGTGTAGTCTGTGTAGTTTCTATAGAGTTTGTGAGCAAGTGTTCGATTTTTCAATAATTTTTGTGCGTTTTCATAAGTCTACTTTTAACTGTGATATATCAGATTTAGGTTGATCGAAATGACTGACGTTTGAATCAGTGCACTTTTGCCACTGTAACATAAGTCGATTAATTCCGTCAGCATGAAAAGTGTTTACTCGGGATTCGATAAAGTCGACGAATGCCGTCTTTGCCTTGTCCTGATTGGCGAAGGTTCTACCGGTGAGAAAGTTATCAAAGTGTTAAAAAAGATGTAAGTCGTTTGACGAGAGGTCTGAGGAGTATGGTGAGTGAGGCAGAAGTTCCAGGCTCAATTCGTTTGATCTGTGAAACGTGCGGACGGTCGTTGTCGTGGTACAGGATCAGACCTCTTCTGTTGATCAGTGTTGATTGCTGTTAACGCAATTTTCGGTATATTTCGGTACATTTCCCTACAAAAGAAATCTGATGTGTTGGTTTGACCCAGTTGCAGAAAGTGAATCACACCAGCCTCTCACCGCCGTACAGTAACCATGTTCTTTTTTCTTAGGTGCTTGCCTTTGTCAAGTGCTTGGGTAGCTCATCGCTGTCCAAACACTGTCCTGAACGTCTTCTGTTGTCGTAGAGGATCCACTTTTCATCACAGGTAAAGATTCGATCCAAAAAAGGATCATTTCAGTTAAGCAAAAGCAAAAAAGAACAGACCTTGAAACGTCCTGAATTACTTTGGGTCGACCACTTCGGGGATCACCTTCGAAGAGAAAATCTCCGAAACGAAATTCCGCAAACTAACGTCGGACATTGCCGTCATTAACACTATCGTTGCAAAAGGTCTAGTTGTCTAGGTAATTTTCCAAGCTGTTTCGGCAACGCTTTGGTTTAATTTGAATTCGCAGTGGAAAATTGGTCAAAAATCGCTTACCTACATCATATAGTAATGAGTTGAAGAAAGGCTGAATAATTGAAATTTTGAAAAAATTAACAGCAATAATGTATAGAGTACATCGATCTATGACCAGTATAATCTATGATCAGTATGACCTATGACTCAGAAGCATAAACATCAATTGGGATATGGAGTTTCAAAAATATCAAAACGGACAAAACTTTTGAAACAACCTAAGATTATTTTCATCTTTTATAATGGGATTCTTCCTAACCTTAGAACTACTATATCGTAGATGGACAAAAATCAAATGAGTATTTTTCTCACCTAAGATTGAAGAGTAATTTGTTTCGATACTATCACCACTCTTCATTGTCAACAATGGATTCAATATTTTCCATAGTGGCCATAGTGGCCTTCCGCTGGCCTGGCTCGAAAGCCTTATAACTAGGCATCTTTTCTCTATCCAGCGCCACCATTGTCAAGGGAACCCCTACTCCTCCGAACTTACCACCCCTCCCTCTTCGTACAGTCGGAATTAATCATTCAGGAATTATTACCAATCTGGGTTCACATACCAAGTCCATGCCAGGACTGGGGCGAACCATTCACCACCTTTCCTCTCAGATTTCCTTTTGGCAGCTTGCCCACTCTCTGCTCATTCATTCGCAAAGCGAATCCATTCTCTTTTCTTTCCATTCACACCCCTAAGTTGCATTTCTCCGTTTTCTTGTTCGAGTCGCTCTTTACATTCGCGCCCTCCATGCATTTCTCAATCACATGCTCTGCCGTTTCAGGCTCCTTCCAGCCACAGGGGCACTGAACCTCAGGTCCCCGGTTGAAACTGGATAGGTAACCAGGAAAGTTTCCAGCTTTCCACGACAGATTGAGCGATTCAAATCCGACCGTTCTACAGTACCTGTATAACAGCCGCCCAGTTGTTCCGTCTTCCCATGCCCTCTGCCATTCTTCAATGACGCACTTTTTTTATTTTTTTTCACTCCTCATTCTTAGAGTCCATTTTCCTCACATTCCAAGTGACACTTTCGAGATTGAGGCTTCGAGTTGTCTTTTCATGAACCTTCTTATGACCGACGTTGCCGTTTCCTCACATTTCAAGTGACACTTTCGAGGTTGAGGCTTCGAGTTGTCTCTTCATGAGCCTTATTATTACCGAAGTTGCCGCTCTGATGACCCCTACACCATACAATTTGGGTCCGTGCCCCCTTTCTCTCCTTGCCTCAATCATTCTCTGAATCATAGCCACCCTCTTATTCTTTACTCGTATCGCATTCATCCGCTCCACAGACATGGCAGAATCATTGACCACTCTCACGCTCTCATTCGTACTCAATATACCTATCACTTTTTCTGTCGCAATCAATTCTGCATCGTTTCTCGCTGCCCTGTCCAGTGATTCGTTCATTTCCACATAACCATTCACCCTCAGTCCCTTCGTACTCCCAATCTATGCCCATTCTGCCGTTTTCCATATTCGCTACGGCATCTACGTACACCTCGACCTTCATCGAGTGTACCTTCATCCTCCGTTTCCTCCAGCAGCAGCCCTTGCACCCAGGGTAGTACCTTATCAGTCCCTTTCACTCTGTCCTCAATCTTTCTTTCCCCATTTGCTCTCTATCCATGGTATCTGGCCCTTACTTTAACGTGAAGTGGTACGATACCCGAGATCACGCTGAGCGCAGCCCCCAATGACGTCCTGTACGCCCCACATGAGGCGATCAGAAAAGGCCTCTAGGCCGCGCTGAGCTGCCTCCTGACTCTGCTGTCATGCATTCTGCTCCCCCACACTTGCTCTCCATACATGACTGCAGGCTTGGCTACCCTCTCATATATCACTCTGACACATTCTCTCCTTAGTCCGATGTCCCGCCCGGTCTATCTTCTTATTTTTCCTGCTAGCACACTCACCTTTTTCCTAACCTCCTTGTGGTGTTCTATGAACAGAAGTCCAGAGTCCACCACAATTCCCAGGTATCTCACACTCATTCTGATCTCAACTTCCCTAAACAAAACAAAACTTTTGAAATAACCTCAGATTATTTTCCTCTTTTATAATGGGACTCTTCCTTACGTTAGAACTACTATATCGTAGATGGACAAAAATCAAATGAGTATTTTTCCCACAGGTTGCTGTGTAATCAGTTTCGATAACATCGCCACTTTTCGTAGTCAACAATGGATTCAATATCTTTCATAGTGTATTATCAGTAGCTGTATTACCATCGAAACGGCTCTATTAAGACAGAAACAAGTCAGTGTACATCCATTGAAACCATTAATGAAATAATAAAGAGACCATCTGGAATCCATGCTTTTTCTTGGTTACGGACCATAAAGAAAGAAAACTGGATCCGACCCCTCGTGGTTTCCATCTAGAACTGATATGATGAGTAAATAATAGACTCATGTCATCGAAGCCTTTGTTGTTGTGAACATTTAATATATGTGGAAGTCAAACGAAATAATTGATAATAAAATATTTATTATAGAACAAATCAAATTCCAAAAGTACTTTATGAGTATATCATGTACAAATAGTAATTATATTGATACAAAAATATCATGAGACTGAAACAAATAGTTTATAAATAATAAATTCTTACAATTAAATGTTACATTTTGTACAAAATAATTTTTTCTCGAAATTAGTTGGTTTAGTACGATTGAAATTTCACTATGGATTCACCACCTAAAGTATGAACACTTCTTGTACGTTTCTGAGAAATCGAAGAAAATGTATGTTCTCATGGAAGCATTGATATCTTTCCCTTCAGCTCATTCGAACATTTAACGTGATACATCGGAAAAATCAATTGTTGAATTCTTCTTCATCACAACACTTCCAAAAGACGAATCCTCTTTATTTTTGAAGATTAGATGTATAGTTAGGACATATCAGATTGAACCAGATCCAGTCAAATCAGAAGTGGATATCATATACTTATACCCGATTATATATCCATAAAAAATAATCAGCAGTCTTTAATTACTTCAACATAGGTGGCGGGAAAGATACCCACATTTCCATTACATTCTCCCAACCACCACCCGTCATCCTGTTGCCGATATACCGAAAGAATGTCTCCAGTTTTCAAAGCCAACTCATCATTCATATTAGGGGTATAGGGATATATAGCTCTGCAAGTTCCTATAGGCTGAACGGGACTTTCTTCTGTGGAACAAATGTTGCCACCTGAACTGCTACACTGTGAAGAAAATTCGTCTGAAAAAAAGAGTAATTATGAACTGTTGATTATTACAATTTTTTTATGTCGAGTGATATCGTCATCAAGAGTATCATCACCATCATCATTATTTTTCATTTTCTTGAGACAGTACAAGACTCATGAAATATGCTACATTCAACTTTATTAGAATACTAGCGACACAATTACATTATTTTCTTTATCGAATTAAAAATAACGCATACCTTCGAACCAATCAGTGTCGACTACATTCATAACTCATTACATTCGAGGCCAATCATAGATGCGCAATTTCATAACATTACAATTGTGTCTCAAATTCAATTATCTTCACTCGCATGTAAGCCTAAAGAATTCAAGTAGGTAGTATAAAGTAGGTTCTGAAACGTCAAACGTACTCGCTGATAGTTCGATTTGAATATAGAAACTACTCAAAATGAATATAGAGACATGTCCCTAAAATGCAATAAGTAAAAAAATATGTATTATTTTATTATTTTATCAAATAATTATATTTATAAATTAGTTTATAGGTCCCTTTATTAAATTTGACTTACATTGTTTTCAAAATGCTGTTTGGTATTACAATTAAAAAGAAATACAAATGAGTGTCAAAAACAAATAAAATTAATTTCAGAAAAAAATTAATAAAAATGTGCATTAATGGTGAGTACGTCCACCCCTGGCTCTGAGAAGTTCGGCACAACGACGAGGGATGCTTTCCACCATATTTTCAATTATTTGTTGTGGTAACTGCTCATAAATCGTCAAAACAGCATCTGCAACTTGGTTCAGAATTTGGAAGAGTTGATGATCCTTCAAACGTCTTGCTGGCCATCTTATGACATTAATATTGTGCTCCTGTAGGAAATTTCTCACGACCCTGGCTACGTGTGGCCTGACATTATCTTGTTGTAAAATGAACCCAACGCCCATATTTTGGGCAAATGGGACGACATGAGGTTCCAATATCTTCTTCATGTAATGGACAGCCGTTAAAGTCCCTTCCCGAAATACCACAAGGTCCGTGTGTCCTGTCAAAGTTATACCAGCCCATACCATTATCGATCCACCTCCAAATGGAACAATTTCTTGCACACAGTCATCCAAATAGCGTCCACCGGGACGTCTCCATACCCGAACACGTCCGTCATCGTTGAATAACATGCTTTTTTTTATCTGTAAACATTACATTGGCCCACTGCTCTAAATTACAATTACGATGCTCTCGACAAAAGTTTCTAAGATTTCCTCGATGGCTGGAGTTAATCTAGGGGCTCTAACAGGTCGTCTTGCATGGAGTTGTACTTTGTGAAGTCGGTTTCGTATCGTTTGGTTTGAAATTCGCGTTCCCGTAGCTTCTATAAGGCGATTTTGCAGTGTTCTAGCAGAATCGGTGCGACCCCTAATTGCCCAAAGTCGTAACAAACGATCTTCTCTACGAGTTGTTGCCCTTTGTTGATTGGGATGAGGGGCTCTTTTTACTATGCGATGTAAATGTAATGTAATTTTGGTAGCGATTCCAAGATCTGGAAACCGCAGAATGACTCACATTAAGCATTTGGGCTACACGACGCCTTGAATACCCTACTTCGATCAATGCCACTGCTCTGGTAACTTAAAATTCGTTGAGGTACACTTTACGTATCCTATTTTTACCGAATACATCAACATTAAATTTTAAAATTTAATACCTATCACGAACTAAAGTAAAGTGAAACTAAATACAGAATATTTCATATTGATGATTTTGTAGCTAAAAGTACAAAAAGAAGTAAAAAAAGTAAACAACAACCGAATGGAACATGATGAGAATTAGTATTGATTACACACAAGAAGTTTTTTTATCATGAAATAATATATATTTTTTTACTTATTGGATTTTAAGGATGTGTCTATATTCATTTTGAGTAGTTTAGTTTGTAACGGAAACCAAGAATAAAACATGGATCCGGAAATTGAAAGCAAGTGGGCCCCACGAGAAATTTTCAATGTGGTGAAGAAATATATATTTTGCAAAAGTTCATCACTTGATAACAAAATGGGAGTAAGTGGAACCTCAAATAGTTTTACGCTGTCTGTTGAAAAAATAAGGTGAATTTTCATTTTTCTCACAAAATATTTATTTATTCATCAATTTTCATTTTGTCCTCTTCAAAGTAGTCCCCCTCAGACATGATTCTTGTGCCAGCGTTTTTCCAATGGTAGAAGCATTTCTGATATGCACTTTTTGGTGCAAAACCTTAACATTTGATTGAACATGGCGTGCTTTTTTTTTTGTTTTGACTCTCTCTGGGCACTACCATTAGGACCATTGAACTTTGGTTTGGATTTCATAACCATATAGCCATGATACGTCACCAGTTATGCCCCTTTGAGGCAAATCTGAGTCGCCGTTGACGTCATTAACAATTCTTGAGCGATGCTCATGCAATGGTTTTTTTTTGGTCAAAATTCAGCAATTTTGGAACGAACTTTGCTGCCACACGTTTCAGGCCCAAAATTTCCAAAAAAAAATTGCATGGCATGAGCCAACCGATATGCCAATATCATCAGCAACATCGACGATGAAGATTTTATATAACAATTTTATATACTTTCTCAACATTTTCGTCGGTTGTTGATGTGCTGGGGCGTCCAGGGTGAGCGTCATCATTCACATCTTCTCGGCGTCCTGTGAAAAGCTTGTATCACTTGTGAGTCGATGATTCAAGCCCCAGGCTGAACGCACGATTTTCATTTGCTGTCGTCCAATCTGTGTTAGGAATCACAAGTTAAAAGGTAAGACGTCGTTGGTCCTTAGTTCGCACAAGTTTCGACTTCTAAAGGTTGTCGTTCGTAGGAGTGCGATA
Organism: Leptinotarsa undecemlineata; assembly: GCA_015342065.1. Taxonomy (NCBI): domain Eukaryota; kingdom Metazoa; phylum Arthropoda; class Insecta; order Coleoptera; family Chrysomelidae; genus Leptinotarsa; species Leptinotarsa undecemlineata. The sequence continues at coordinate 7,500 of WOGP01003351.1, forward strand.
GTTCGTTAACGGAAAAAACATATTTTTTTCAAACATTTTTCTGATCTATTTTTTTCGATACCAGAAAATCGACCACTCAATTTCCAACTTATTTGAAATTGAATACAATAATTATAACAATAATAGGAAGCATCTATTTTTGTTGTTTCTTGTTGGAAAAAATGAAATAACTATAATAAAAACTCTATGATATCTAGAACATCCGCAAAAGTTTCTCTTAAATACAAACTGGAAGAAAGAATATTTTCGAAACAACTACTATCAAACAACTAACTCTTTCAATTTAAACTACTATCACGTGTTAAATTTATTTTCTTTCTTCTTTTTTTTACACATTTCATGTTCAATGATGGACAAGTATGGAAAAGCAACGACAGTCAGTAGTTGCTGAGACTTCGAGATATATAACCTTCGTTCTTGCAGTCAACGCATATTGCATTGTATTGTCTTTATTATTACAAGAAACATCAAATGTTGATGGATAGGGATTAAGTAAATTCTAGTTTATGTCTGAAAGTCACTTCTCTACATGAACTATACGTTTTTGTGAGGAGTTTGAAAACTATATTTTTCCTGTCTTTGGAAGATTCCCACATATTTTGGATACAGATGGAGAATCAGAAAGCCGAAACCTTTCTTTCCCACTAACTGAATCAAGTATAATACAAATTCAGAAAAATATTGAAATATCAAATAAGAAAACACAAATAAGAGCAGGTACTAAAATGAAAATGAAAGAAAAATAAAATATTGAATAAGAAAACACGAGTGAAATAATAAATATGAGGAACACTCAAATATGAAACTATCCAGCTCTAGCATAAAAATATTCGAATGATTCTTTAAATTGAAAAAGTATTTATTTCATTAAATACTGTTTCAATTGATTTTTTAATTTGAGAGCAAATTTGGATCCTTTTTATTTCTTCAGGAATTGTATTATATATTATAGTTCCAACATGATGAATTGATTTCTGCCCAAAATTAGATTTGAAATTACTAACGGTTAATAATTTTGTTTGTATAAAATCTATGTTTGAAATTTTTTACTTATTTGTTATTGAAAGAATGAAACAACATTTTTTTTGTTTGTATAGTGTAAAAATATTATACATTTTTTTGTTTATACAAATTTATTGTATGTTCAGAATACAATAATTTCTATGTGCATTCAATAGTTTTATTTTGTGAAGATTCCAATTGTTTTATTTTGGATTAACTGGCTGATCCCCGAATAGAAATAAGATGAAGCAGTTATGAGAATATAAGATTGAAATTAAAATTGTTTCAAAAACTTAAGAGTTCCTGCTTTTGAATAGGATACCAATGAGGGGTGCTAACTTCTCAAATAATTTTAGTAATTTTCCATCATACTGCTATGAATTTAAAAGAGTTGTTATAACTATAGGATTTCTTTCAGAAATTTCCATATACGAAGATTTTTGGAAATTTAGAGAATGTCCAGAATCATCCAGGGTTTATATTTGAGGTTGCGAAATTACTACATGGGCTGAAGAGTCTTGGGTCTTATTGCATTCACCGCTTTTAGAACTAACCTTTGAAATAAAGCTGCTAAATTTCCATGATATTCGATACATAAGTTTGTGAGTTATTATGCACAGTAAGTGTAAGTAATTCAATGTTTTCAAAACAGTGGATCAAAAACAATTTAGTGTTTTGATTTTACACTTCTTCTTGGTGGAAAACAACTCCGTTCAGCGGAGCGATTGGTTGAAAAGTGTTATGAGGACTCTGTTCCACTACTCCATCATAAACAGCAATTAAAGGATAGTTTGCTGACGTCAACCGTGGTTGTAGAGACACCGATGATGCAGAACGCAGTGAACGGCTAAATGAGGCAGTAAAACTAGAAAGCATTAAAAAACCAACAAAATCGAAAAGTAAAGTTGCGTGAGTTAGTTGACATTGTAAAGATATAAAAAGAACGTGTTGGCTTCATATTGCATGAGCATTTGACTATGAGAAAGCTCTGTTCTAAGTGGCTGTCGTGCGGGCTCACTGTTGAGCAAAACCAAGAACGTCTTGACGATTCTAAGCAATGTTTAGCCATGTATGAACATAACAAACCGGAATTTTCCCATCGATATGTGACAATGGATAAAACATGGTTCCATGACTTCATTCCGGGAAAAAACGATCGTCATCTCAGTGGAGAGCAACTGGTGAACCTCGTCCAAAGCGCCCGAAAGCACAACAAACGGCTGGAAAGGTTATGACCTCGGTATTTCGAGATGTGCGTGGAGTAATATTCAAATTGAGGAAAATCGACCCCATTTGAAGAAAAAGAAAGTGTTGCTTCATCAAGAAAATGCACAGTGTCACAAATCAATGAGAACAATAGCAAAATTGCATGAAATTGGTTTAGAATTGCTCCCGCATATACCATATTCCCAAGATTTGGCTCCCAGCTATACTAGCTGTTCACAGACCCCAAAAAAATTTTCACCGATAAGAAATTTTGCTCGAATGAAGAGGTTATTGCTGAAACTAAGGCCTATTTTTAGGCAAAAGAATAATCGTTCTACAAAAGTGGAATTGACTTAAGAGCGGCGCTGAAATGACTGTGTGGCTCTTGATGGAGATTACTTTGATGAATGAATTCAATTTTGAACAAAAAACGCAGCAGAACGCAACAGAATCTTGAATTTTTGAGAAAGAATGACAGACTATTTTTTCAGAAACCAGTATGCTCATCTGAAAGAAATGACAGCACCTTTCTTCAATCAATAGACAGAATATCTAAAATATTTAGAATATGAAAAAAAAATTCTTCATGAAAACTTTTGAAATTTTATATTCCCAAATGTTAATGTAGACACTACGAATTGATAACGTTTAACAAAATGATATTACATTCAATCAAGACAGTAAGTTTCATCAACAGTAGTTTTCTAAATATGTCAAAAATTGCTATCTCAAAGTTCTTGAGTTTACGAGTTTGTGACATTATTGGTTGCAAAGGGTGAACTCCAGAAATTAATTTTACTGAAGTAATGAATGTTCCAATAATAGTGAACTTTCTTGTTGGAAAAATAATTGTACTTACTACATCAAAAAATATGAATAGTAATAGGAATACTTTTATACAAATATAAAAAAAATTATTTGAATTCGATTTTCGGTTAACCATTCATTGCAACCCTCCAAAGGTCATACCTTCCAACATGCGATTCCTACATGCATGGTTCGACAGAGCCGTAACCTAAAAACATGATTCGGTCCCCAGCGGGACAGGCTGTTACATCATTTTCTAAACAGAGGCAACACACTTTGTCTTCCGACAGTTCTAGTCTCTGCATATGATGATTCAAATGACAGTGACCTGTAAGAAAGCCTATTAGAAATAGTAGTTCAACAACTGTTTTGGCATCAAGCTTCGAAGGGTGAATACACGCCCTGGAGTGAGCCTATCCTGGAAGATTCTGCCAGAAGTCCACAAATCTTCTTGCCATCCAGGTGTTCAATGTTTGTTTGGCAAAGCCTAAAGCGATGCCAATGACAGCTTCTGGTCCGATGAAGCTTCTTGCAGCACCCTCCTTTGCAATGGAGTCAGCAGCCTTATTGCCTTCCAGGCCAGAATGAACCGGAATCCAGACCAGAGACAATCTGTTAAGTCTTTCTATCGAGGAGAGTCGTTTTTGGCAATTTGCTAGCAATTCAGACTTTGCTCGGTAAGAGCCAAGAGCTTTCAACGCCGCTAGACTGCCCAAGAATCTTTTTATTGACCTTTGTATGAGGTTGGATTCTTCCAATCTCTCCGCACACAATTCAATAGCGTATATTTCTGCTTGAAATACAGTCGCATAGGTTCCTAGGAAGGTTGATATCTCTGTACTGGGTCTGCGACTGAAAACACCTGCACCAGAACCGGAAGATATTTTTGATCCATCTGTGAACCGGAATGTCATATGATTCAAATTTTTATATTTTCATAAAGCACAAATCAGAGAGAATTTAGTCAGTATGCTTGATGAAGCTATTATATAGCAAAACCCGTGTTGCGGTTTTGAAACTGTTTATTGAAAAATCTCACAATGAAGTGTTACTTGAATACATTATGGATTTTCATCAAGTATCGCCCAATTTCACCTCGTATTTGATAGCGTTTGACTATTACTTTCCTTTATCACATTTACTAATTGTGTATCCAAAAGGTTACAAAGTGGAAAAAATAGGTAATGAAATTAAAAAAGTGACAGGGTCTAAATCACCTCCCGAATTGATGATATTACTCAACATAATATATGCCATTTTTTTCAAAGGTATGATAAAGCAAACTACTTACCAAAATCGGAATCAGGCTGATTGGAATTTCCATCTGCCGCCCCTCTATCCAACCAATCCTGATCATATACGTCATTTATGTGTGGATCAGAATTATCAGATTTCTCAGATTTTGTTGATTTCTCGCTCACAGGGCTTTTATCACCATCACACCATTCATCTCTCAACCACTGAGGAACCTGTGAATATAAATAATTGGAATTATTTTTATAATCATTTCACAAAATGAAAGTAAAATATATTGATTAATGAGGATTTGAGGAAATACTGCGCTTTTGGAAAAACACAAACCGTCACCTTCAATGTCAGTCAATATCACCCCACGCACAATGAAATATGTCAGTTCTATTCAAACCCCAAATGGATTTAGTTTTGAAATTTTTAGAAATTTGAAAAATTCGAAAAGCTGTCTGCAGAAGAAATATTGCAGTTATTCCTATACCTTACCTTATTCCTATACCTTAATTCCTATACAATTATTCGAGAAGTTGAAATTGAAATTTCGAAATCATGTTCTACAATTCACTACAAACCAACACATACATATACAACGATCAATAACAATTGTGTTCACCCTCTTCAACTTAAATTTTAAGAGGGAAGCAGTGATTCCAAACAGGCTATCAACCAAGTACACCCCCTGTATAAAAAACTACTAACATAAGAGAACATACAAATGGAAAGCAAGCCAAATGGAATAAATTCATTATTTCGGTTACTGTACATATTTAAAAAAATCTCGAAACACGTCTAATGTAAATTATAATTTGACATTCTTGAACGTAAAGATCGCTTTCAAATTTATTGCAATAATTAAGATAAAATAAATTAAAATTATGTGGTTACCGAAATTTGATAAAATACACTCAAAAACTGAAATGTAATGGAAAACGTAATGAAATTAAAATGCGAGAAAGAACTATGGATGTTAACGAAGTAGATATTCCAAATGTTCACCGTGAACGTCTTAACAACATCCTAGTCTCGAATAAAACTGTTTAACATTATTTAACATGTCAGACGTGACCGACTTAATCGCAAGCGTTATTTGTTCTTTTAAGTCATTCAAATCTGAAGGTTTAGTTTTGTACACATTACTCTTTACATATCCCCATAAAAGAAAATCTAATGAGGAAAGATCAGGTGATCGTGCTGGCCATTCAATCGATCCTCACCTCCCTATCCACCGAGTGGGAAATGTTGTATCGAGGCATTGCCGTACATTCTTGTAATGTGGTGGTGCTCCATCCTGCGGAAACTATATCGTACTCACTAGAACTTGAGGGTTTCCTGGATCAGGATATGAATTTGCTAAACTTGGAATGACATCATTTTGAAGTAGTGTCAAATAATTGTCGCCATTCAAGTTGCCCTCAATGAAAACGGGAGCAATGATATGGATTCCTACAATCTCTGCATAAACATTAACCTTTTGAGGGTATTGCGTGTGTTCTTCTCTCATCCGTTGACCAGTAGTGGAAATTTTGCCGATTGGCATGACCATTAGGAAACAAAATATATTCATCAGAAAATATAACGTCTTCTAATTGGATGATATTGTTATCCAAGATGTCCATCATTTGCTCACACAAATAAGTTCTTTTATCAAAATCGTCTTCTATGGTAAGTATCATTTTGTAAAATGCATTTTATTTCCTTTTAATATGTTTACTATCGATGTACGACTAACACTGAATGCAGTGGATGCCTGTCTATTCGATGTATGTGGGTTTTTCTTAAACTCAAGCATCACATCTCATTTGAGTTCAACACTTATTTTTGAGGTATGGGCGGTAAATTAGAAAATTTCTCATAAAATAGGCGAGCTACTTCCTGTTGTGTTCGGATTTCAACTCCGCAACCAAACATTTGTAAAACTGTTATTTTATGCATTTCCGTTAATCTAACCATTTGTCAGACTTCAACTTAACGAACTTTAAACTGAAATTAAAATACTGACAACTAATGTTGTGACATAAAAAACAAGTTGACAAGGCGTCTTAAACTATCGTTGCCACGGAATGGATTTAAAGTTTTTTAAAGAATACCATCTAAAAACAACGTTGCTATGGTTTTTGCTTACATTCTTATCAATATCAATACTCCAACATGAAATAAGTTTTGAGTATATTGCAATAAGTTTTTAGTGTATTTTATCGAATTTCGGTAACCATATGATTTTAATTCATTTTATCTTAATCGAAAGCGATAACATTTTCAAATAGACAATGAAGAGACTTTTCTAACGATATATCACAAGCCTATACTTCCCATTTAAAAAATTGGGGGTTGTACCTGTCGGGAGTTGAAACTAGGGGTAGCATTTTTCCGTTGAAGTATGTCAATTGTTAATTTGAATTTTTTTCTTAACAGAACACACGAAGAAAATAAAGGACAATAATTAAACCTGCTGAAATCTCTGAAAATCAATAAACGAAAACATTCAAATTTCCATCTGAACGACCGACAAGAATATATAAAATTCAGTTTTTCGTACAATATGAAATCCTTACTTTCAAAATACTCTGCTGAAGACCTGATTTGTCACGCGTTATGGTTATGTGTGGTGCTAACGGGTGCCCAGTCTTGGGTCTGCTATCAAGTTCTGCCAACGTACTCTGCACTTTATATTTTGCTCCTTCCAGATATATCAACATGGATTTCATCTATAAGAAAGTGATATTTGCCATATTTATTTCTATAAAACTATGAATTTCTTACATCATGCAGTTTCTCGATAACGCTTTGCTGCGAGTCTTCTGATCCAAAACTCGGTGTCTGCTTAATTGCTTTGGAAAGGACTTCCAGACCATTTTTCGACTTTCTCTCCCTTTCTATATCCTGTCTTATGAGATACAATAATTTCACTAGAGCCTGAAATAGTATTTTTCGTTATAAGTTTGTTAGCTGACTTATTACAGTAGTTATGAGTTGTTTTACGGGTGAAACGACGCGACGTGTGAGTCAAGTCGGGAATATAAACATGTACTGCAATATTAGGTTGTTACAAAAGTTTTGTTCATTTTAATGATACGCTTCTTTTCACCTTATAACTATATCAGTAATCAGAAATTTATTCATTCATTCGATTGTACATCAAATACTTCAAATGATATATGACATCAGAATTATCTTGCTGAATGTATGGGTTACACCTAGGTATGAAATATACCTGTACTGTGCTTTCCCATCTTTTTAGGAGGATTATAACACTGTTTATTTCAAAAACATAAAATAGATATGCTTAATACACACAATGAGTGAAATCGAAGGGCTCTACAATTCTAATGGTTTTAGTGAGTTGTTGGCAGGAGAGCTAGGAAAAGCTGCATTTCAAATTTAAAATATATTGATAGGAAAATGATAGCAAAGGTGAACAATACTCATTTTAAAAACGTATTGGGTTTCTTTGTATATAACTTTTCAAGGCAGTTTTGAATTTCCTTATACCATTTATAGTTTTTAGGTTTTCTGGAAGAAAGTTGAAAAAGGTTGGGCCATAATAAAAGATACTTCT
>WOGP01003352.1:0-15320 GCA_015342065.1 Leptinotarsa undecemlineata
AGAAATATTATTGCAATTAAACGAAAACATTGTTGTCAAGGTTATGATTCTATATATTTTTTTGGTACAACTGTCATTAAATGTGATATTTTTAATGGTTGTCAAGAATATTAAAAGATGATGTTTACAAAGTAGTGCGTTGAAAATATTTTCAATACTAGTGTTAAAAGATGTTTTAAAATGTGGTAACATGAAAATAGTTAACTGACAATAGATGTCAAAATGTGTTTTTATAGAAATATTAAATTTATTGGGAAAGAAAGTTTTTGGCTTTCTACTACTCCATCTTGATACAAAAAAAAGATAAGGGAATCTTCCAAAGAAAAGAAGGAAGTAAACCTCCTCCTGAAACAGCTACTTTCATATAAACATTGAATTACACGAAATAAAAAAAATTCTTCTGAAACAAATACTTCTATATGAACACTTATTCTTATCCTTTTTTTTGTATCAAGATGGAGTAGTAGAAAGCCAAAAACTTTTTTTCCCAAAAATTAATCACTCCTAAAAATATAATCCCTTATCCTTTTTTTTTTGTAAAAAGATGGAGTAGTAGAAAGCCAAAAACTTTCTTTCCCAATAATGACTCAATTTCGTAATATAAAAAAAAGTAACAGATTCGGCATAAATATATATTGAGACAATTATTATTTAATAAAGATGGTAGAATTTAAATTAAAAATGAATTTATGGTATGTGTCATAAATAAATCTTCGTAACGTGAAGAGAGTTTTTATATTAATTAATTACAGAACTAGTTATATGTAGCAGTCTTGTTAAAATAATATCAGTTTAGTTGTATGATACTCCAAGAATAACATCAAATCTGCTATATTACAACAGATTGTCTTCATTCGGTTTATGCACTTTGGCGGGAGCATCCAAACTCAAGTCATAGATAATTCAACTCGAGTTTAGCTCATCTTTAGTTAGTAAATCAAGTCGATACATCACTAAGTTTTAATGTCATTCCATGCCATCATAATTAAGTTTTTTCCTAATTCTCAGGGTGACGTCTGGAAATCCAGGTGTGCTGGTAGCCTTGAATACGGGAGATCAGAAAGTTGTAGTCAACTTCCAGACGGATGTGCCAGCTCTCTCCGAACTACAGAAAGTTACTATACAGCATTATAGTAGAAATTTCAATGAACCAGATTATAAGAGCATAAAGTGAGTAGATCATTATGACTGTGTCTTTGGTTTATACAATAATGCTTGTTTTTGTTTAAGTGCAAAGGTGGATGCCACGGCTGTACCGATTTCTCCCAAATCGGTGATAGTTTTTTCGTATGTTCCAAAGAAGAATGAGTAAAGTGGATGAAACCGGACCATATATATGTCAAAAGCTCAACTTTGCGAATCAGTATTGTATTCATTTCTCCGAAATGAAATAAATGTATTGCATTTATCTTTTTTATTATTATTGTACATACTCGTGCATGGAATAAGTCAATAATTGAATCGCATTTTGCAGAAAGTGCTTATCCAAAATGGAGGAAAATAGTCTTAATATAAAAAAGCAAGTGTAAAAGGGAGGCCTTATTAGAATATTAAGTTACACTTGCAAGCCAAAACCTCTATCACAACTTTAACATAAAACCAATTCCTATATAATCTAGATATGTTTACCAAGTTAATAAACATGGATTGTAGGTATGTGGATCTAGTGAAATATTTTATTATATCAATTTAAAAATCCTTTCAAAGTTTTTACAAAATAAATCAATTCAAATGTTACCCGAGTATATGTATACTTACCTCAAATTCATGTTGAATTACTCTTAATTGTTTGGTACTTTCACTTTTTTCCTCAATTTTTACTCTATAGTGGATATTACAGTACAATTACAGTAAATAAAAAAAAAACTAATTTAAACGGTGGTGTCCAGTTCTTGGGAAACGTCTAAGCAAAGCTTATGATGCGTATTTTCCTATTACTAAACACAACCATGAATGTAAGTAAGGAAAAAGAACTAATTCCTTTTAGTAAGAAATAAGACTGAATATTTACTTGATAACAAAGGTAAAATGTTTTGAGAGAGCAAAGCGACCTAATCATTACATACAAATTGTAAAATCCCTGCAGGTCAAGAAATGTGATGCATATTATGCAAGTTGAGATTCATGTGAAATGTATGAGCTGTCTCTCGCACGTCACACCAATTTTGACCCATTTGTATTATAGAGAATGTGTCATGAGTGTTTAAATGTTGATACCGGAAGCAGCACCAACATAACTTTTGAATAATGCCATCGATCGTTCTGATTCGTACATGCATATCTATCACACAATACAGATCCAGTTGATTTTCCAATATGTAGGTAATGTTGAGCCATCGTGGGCCGATTATTAAGGCACCATCATCTTCAGATGAATCAGCCACAATACTTTCATCACTCAGGTCACCCTTATCATTTGCGATATCTCCTTCCCTGATCTTCTTGTGCTCTAATGATCCCAACCACAATTTCCTCCATTCACCCCCATGTTGGCTTATTTGACCCCATTTTACGGTACATGCTGAATTTTCGCCTGTGGGAATACAAATAGCCATACGATACTCCTCAGGTGGTTCGGGAAGTTAATGTAGCCAGAACATGATTTTGGGACATCTCTATCTGAAATATTATAATATAGTAAAAGTTGAAACTGGAACTTCTGGGGTAGGAAGTGCTTGTTTTGTATAATAATACAGTATTGATTCATTCCAATGTTATATTATTCTATTACCACCTGTATTTGCAACATTACTTTCATAAGAAAAACTTATGCAACCATATTCAGATTGGCAGAATTGATATTACACATAAAATGTGAATGAAGTGTTTTATTAGTTTAGTTTTAAAAAAACTAAGATTTCACTTCCTGTTATATGTTAATTCACTATTCTGTGTTGTTATAACAAGTATTCCTCATAAGATACACAATATACGAACCTCATGTAGGTACACAAGATATAGATGTTATATCCCCAGAACACAATATTTCATTATATATGCAGTGAAATCTGAAGTTTTTTCAATTACAAATAATAATTACACATTTTTTCTCAATACCACAGATATTTCATTTATGTCAATACTATAATTATAGCTTTGTTCTGGTTCGAGAGAGTAAGTAGTTTGTGGGTTCGACGAAATTCAGGTTCTAGGACGTCAGGATCATGCGCAGTTGATATATAGCGTTCTGGTTTATTGAGGATAATTTCGGACTGATGAATCCTCTGTTCTGGACTGCGAAATGATCCTAAACTGTTTTGAACCGTCCCGAATCGTTCTTGCTCTAGAGGCTGAACTGTTGAGAACTGTTCCCGTTGCTCATGCGCATTCATATGGAAATTTGTTTGGGCTATTTGCTAGGATGTCATTTATTTGATTTGAATAATTGATGATTGAGGGTAGATAATATCTGAACTGATTATAAGGATACGCTACATAGCAAAATGGACATGATCAATAGTATTTTCTCGTCTTCATCTCTTCATATATACGATAGATGGCACAATGGTTTCCTCAAAAACGTTCTGGTTTAAACAAGTGTCTAAGACTATTTCCGACTGTTTGAGATTTTTTGTTTGGACGCATCATATCTTGCGCAGTTTCCAAACAGTTTCGGATGTTAGAACCAGAACAAACCTATATGTCAAATCAAATATCAGTGTCGCCAATCATAATACACCTGAAACATGTACAACTTCTCTCTCTATGATAATGGCTTTTGCTACCATTGAGGTGCATTACACATTTACACAAAAACATCATCTATAGAAGCCATGTTCATAATGTTAATATTCGTAGAAGAGGAATTATAACTATATCCTCCCATAACAAAGAGATATTCAAACGTTCCTTCACATACTGCACGGCTAATCTTCTGAATAAATTCCGGATCACTGACTTCACAAAATCGATGGCGTCATTCAAAAGAATAATAAAAGACAAGCTATCTCAACATTAATATATTCAGTACTCAACTGATATTGTTCATTCGAAATATAATAATTTCAAACTCAGTCTCAGTATATGTTCCCTCTGGGCCTCAACAGCACCTGATCTCGTATCAGAAAGCTGAGAATAGGCCAATTAATCTGTATATTACAAAATATATGTATTATCATACTGGTCATGTAATTGTGAATTCGGATTAATAAACGTCATATTATTATTATTATTATTTGAGTGACAATCATATTTTTATCCCGTAACTTTATATTCAGATTCGTCAACTGTTTACTCATATCTACTAGAAAGGCATAATCAACCTACCAGTTTTTGTCATAATCAATTGGGTCATACTTTTGTTTTTTTTTATATAAAACACGTCATTTATTATATAGTCGCCTCCTCTGGGTCCCCAAAAGGGGGCCTCTGACTTCACTTCCGATTTAGCACATGGCATTCACGTACCTTCTTTGCGGAGAGACGTTATTAGCACGTATGTCTACTACCACCGCCACTACAGAACTCGGGTTCAAAAATGGATTTCATTAGCCAGTTGTCATACTTTTTGAATGTCAATATTCAAAAGTTCAAACTTTCACAATCATAGGATCAGTGAGGTCAATCAATACGCTGAAAATAATGATATTACAATTACAGGAACATCAAATGTATATTCTGTGAAATGTCATCAAAGCCAAAAAACCATTCAGTCTGTTTTCTCGGGTGGAGTGTCAAGAATGAATTTTCAATCGTTAAATAGTTCAAAAAAATTGTTCTGCTTTACAAGTATTGACAGGCAATGGGAACAAAATGTTTAACAGGAAATGCTGTCAGAAAATATGTATATGAGCATTCCATTCAGTAATAGCTTCTAATGCACAGCTTGGTTTGTTACTTTTCCCTTCATTTTTCCATTCGACTCTCTCCACTTATTGAACTCCGATTCTAGTGTTTTCAAGTTCAGAAAATCTTCCCCACAACATATAAAGTGTCGCCATTAAAGTCGGCATGGAAATTTCGTTTAGTAATAGAATTACATTTCTCCAAAGAAATTACATCTGTCATTACTCCACAGTATTTCAAAAAAAGTAATCTGAAGAAGTTATTTCTCTTACAATTTTAAAACCATATAACAAATTTAATCAATCTAATTTTTTTGTCATTTGCCTGTGTTAGGAATCACACGTTGAAAGGTAAGACCTATTGTGCAATGAAACACGTGTTGCATTTTTGTAAACTGGTGAAAATCCCACAATAACGTGTTACTTGAATTTTAAATAATGTATTCTGAATTGTTGAAAGTTTCGAAAGAATATTTGCCTCTAAGATTGACACTTTTTTATGGAAACTTTCGTGAAATTGTGTACTAAGCATTTGATATTATTTTTCAATTAGTGAAGAAACTCCAATTTTGAATTATTCTGTCACTGACGCTTTTGCTGCTAGATAAATACGATAGCTGAAAAATGGCCGCCAACTTCATGATTGTCACTTTATTATTGTAGCAGATACATTTTTGAGAACAAAGCAATAAGTAAGGTCTACTTTGCTTGCAGATTAGAATTAGAAGAGGAAGGTGTTCCTTCCACTGCAATCAGGGAAATTTCATTACTGAAAGAATTACGCCACCCTAATGTTGTTTCGCTTGAAGATGTTATGATGGAAGAACAAAGGTTGTATCTTATTTTTGAGTTTTTATCAATGGATCTCAGGAAATATTTGGATAAGATTGAAACTGGGAAGTTCATGGATCCAAAACTTGTTAAAAGTTACCTATATCAAATAAATGAAGCTATATTATTCTGTCATCAAAGAAGAGTGCTACACAGAGACTTGAAACCACAAAACTTGCTCATCACTGCGGATGGTGTGATCAAGGTATTGAAACTTTTATATTTTATTGATATTTCTGAATTTTTTCTTTACTAGATAAATTATTATAAGTTAGGAGAAATTATCTTTCAAACTCATTTATGTACACATCAGAAGTATGAGAAAGGTTTCAATGAAACATTCTAAATTTTCAGGTTGCTGATTTTGGTTTGGGTCGGGCATTTGGAGTCCCAGTGAGAGTATATACCCATGAAGTTGTCACACTGTGGTACAGAGCTCCAGAAGTTCTTCTAGGATCTGCTAGATATTCATGTCCTATCGACATTTGGTCAATGGGTTGTATTTTTGCAGAAATGTCAACCAAAAGAGCTTTATTTCAAGGAGATTCTGAAATTGACCAGCTATTCAGAATATTCAGGTAACAATATTTGTTTGTATAGTGAGTTTTTTCAATTATATCTGGGATCTTTCAAATTAATTAAATGAAAACATCTTATTTATAAAACCATTTCGAATCTTGCTACCTAGCTGATGAATTTAAAACTACACTATATTATGGATGGTGTTTTTAGCTCATTTGTAGGTTTCTATCATTATTTATTGAAATAAGTGTTGTCAACCTATTTGTCAATTGCCAATTGTTATATTCGTTCATACCTTTATACACTTAGTAGTTTTCATATCACATCTAAGACTGTACACCACTGATATTTCAAAATATGTAATTTGGAATTCAATTATGTAATCTGTTTACTTAACGTCATGTTTGATGTGAATGAAAGGCATTGTATCACAGAAGATAAACAATTTATGAACAACACAAAATAACATACAGAAGAATATAGCAAACATCCAACGAAGTACCTGTAAACGAGTACAGGAAACAGATTTGCATTGACTCTGTTTTTACTCTGTTCAAACAATTGCTATCTTTTTCACAACCTTCATTGATAGATTATCAGTATTATATGCTAACACTATTTGAGATGTGTCATCAGGAAATTAAAAAATTGTTTCAGATAAATTCATAGATAACAGAGTAAATACAGTAAAGATTCTAGGATACCTTGCGGCATACCCACATTAATAGGGTAGATTATCTAATACATGTACAAAACTCAAGTATACAAAAAACTTCATCCCAATGCAAATCATGATCGGAACAAAAACAAAGATGAAGGAAAAACCCAAGCTTTGTTGTTTCAACTGTATTAATAAATGGCACTAATAGGATTTTCAAGATCCGTGCAGAAATGTTTAATAAAGTTTCGAAACATGATTCAAAATATTCATTTAAAATCTGTTATTTTCAAAAAAGGCATATCCAGAAGAGTACATGGCTTTGTTTACAAAATCCCAATGATAACTACTGATGATGATAGATCTCGATACATCATTTATAAAAATTAAAAATATATTCTAGGGTTTTGAAGACTCCCAACGAAGAACTGTGGCCAGGTGTATCATCTCTCCCAGATTATAAAGCTACCTTTCCCCATTGGACCAACTACAATCTTTCTAGTCAACTGAAAAACCTTAGTGAAGATGGAATAAAGTTACTCCAAGAGATGTTGGTATATGATCCTTCCAAGAGGATATCTGCTAAAAGAGTTGCCACTCATCCTTATTTTAAAGATGTTGATCTTACAGTAAAACCTATATTTCCCGACAGGAAAGAAAAGAATTAATAGTATATACTCGATGTTCTCCGTAAAGTTAATTGGTACCTAGTTGTATATTTATTACTTTTTTAATTGTTATTCTTGCATTTTGTATTCAGTTCATTTCATTTGAATATTTATTTACGACGCTTGATCAATCTGATTGATTCAGTTCCTATTGTTTCAATTTCTCCACGAAGGGGTAGGACCTAGGATATATTTTTGTAAGTTTTTACTTAGTAAGATGAATAAAAATGCAGGACATATTGACACTTTCGGAAAACATTTCATTGTTTATTTTTCCCTATAAATTAGGTTTCAGAGTCCTCACACTTGAACATGAACTGCTTATTTATCTCAATTTTATTTATCGCTCTATAAGGAAGGCTTTTGTGCTTACATATATCGATTGATGTTTGCCATATTTATTTTATGCTCTGGAGCACAAAACTTTATTTTGTGATTAGCCATATTCAATTATATCCCACATTTTAGCGACTGTATTTTCTATTTGTGCAATGACAAGTTACATGAGAGATTATCAAACCTATGTGAAATGCAAGGGAAAACATTACCTTTTTTGTAATTTCCTGCCCGGCGTTGTGTTGATTTGTGCTTATAATACTCGAGTGCACCAAGTTTAATTGGCTAAAATGTTTACTCAAATCCATATTTATCTAAATATTGCTAAGCAAATGAATACAGTCTAATAATTTGATAAAATCTTGAGAAGTGGGTCGAGATATTTTGTTTTAGAATATTATTTGAAAGCATCTGCTTGGAGGCAGAATTTTTCAAATTATGGAATTGCACACATATTGATCAATTGAGCTTGGTGTGCGTGTAATATATATATGTTTTGGAACTGGCCGATACCTGATAAAAGTCCAAAACTCATTCAAATAACACTTCACAAAACCACTTCAGTTTTGTAAATTGTCAATTGAGAATCTCACATCAGTGTTACTTGAATAAGTGTTATATGTTGATGTTATTTCCAGAAAATGGAAACGATAATTTGAACTGAAAAACCTTTTCTTCAAATTCCAAAGTTAAGTTAAATTGAATCTATTGCATTCATTTGCTATGAAATTCTGTAAAAGCTTCAACTGTTTCATTGTTTTTTAAATTGAGAGAAATAATTAGATATTTTTTGACATGAATGTTGAACGAACTAAGTAAACTTGTCAACATTGACAGACAATTATTATATTCTACTAAAACTAGGACATTTTTTATGGAGATATACTAGCACTGCAGGAGACTCTATGGGGTGCTACTGATTTGAATTGTACTTAAATCTCTGATTAAATTCATTTGGAAAAATCATTTCGGGAACTTTGTTCCAAGGAAACACTACTCCAAATAAAAGATTTGTTAAAAAGTGTAGTTTGAGATGTATGTGATTGAAATTTAATATATTGGGGAGCAGTATCTTGCCACGTACTTCTATCTCTGTGTGAAATCAGGCGAGCTAAATCAGTCATACATTTCCTAAGTCTCCAACCTTCCTTCGATGTTCCAGGAACGATTTTAGGAACCGAGTTCAATATAATATATGAAGGGTATTTATTTGCTTGGCGGAGTTTAGCATAGTTATTCTTCCATGGGAGCAATATTCCAAAGATCTCATTTGAGCTTTAGGAAGCATTAAAAAATGTTGCCGAGGTGAGTATAACTCTCTAGTTTGAAATAGTGGTTCAAGTTTGTGTCAAGACTTTTTACGTCCACTCCCACTACATTCACCTTGTTTCGTGGCCCTAAAGTATACTTGGATTCTGTCTCCCCAAGATTTTTTTTAAGATTTTCAATAAAATCTTTTGTCGCTGAAGATAGGCATAAGCAGCTAAGGTTCGAACATCGAAATGGAAAGAAAAGGTGTGAAGTTGGTGGACCAAAATTTTGGATCTGTACCAGTATTTTCCAATAGATGTATGAGATTTCCAAGAGAACCGTCTATAACTACTTCTGAAGAACGTTCTTTGAGAAAGCTGGACAGTTTAAAACAAAGATGATAAATTGATGGATGTAGCTATTACTACGTGGTAGGAAATAACCATGAGAAATTAAACTTTCTATGTTTTTACCACTTTCATTTATAACTAACGTCACTGCAGTTTCGTCCAATAAGGACATTTTCAAACTTATACATTAAACTAAAATTGATTGATTACATTTTTATATAGTACCACTCACTCTAGGTGATAACAGAGGTACTTAATTGAGTACCTGAATTTTGTTTACTTGTGACAATGTGAGTACGCTAATATGAAAACCGATCTAGTTTACTCACCAGTTTTCAAATTATGTAAACAAACAGGCAAACAAAATTCTGGTACTCAAGTTAAGTACTTCTTACAGGAGACTCAAACATTATATGTAACTTTGAGTATTGAAGTAAAGTTGGGACTTCTTTTCTGTGAATAGTTTCACGAAAGTATTCAACTGCTGGATCCCACTCAGAACAATATATGTGAGAAGTACACAACAAAATACAGCTGCTCATCACATCAAGGTTCAACTTAATACTTGAACTATACTTTTCATTATTAACCAAAAAAAAATCTGTCTAAAATTAACATAAATCATATTATTTGAACAGTTACCCTCTCTGAGCATTTTCAGGATTTTTCGATAGTGCTTGTGCATATCTATAAAAACATCAGATATTAAATTATTTTAAAGATACTCGTGTGAATCTTACTGATGAGCCTCTTGGTATTTCAAATTCAACATGAATCCAAACCATTTCCAGAAGCTGAAAGTTTCTCACATTCAATTCTGGTAAACTCTTTCAATTAACATTGTTCATTTATGCATAAAATCCGAAGACTTCATCATAAAACTAGCCCCATTGAAATTGTTCATATGTGGAAAATAGGTTTCAAAATTGTGAAGAGAGAATAATTTGATAAAAATATATATTTGTACAAAAAATTAAGTCTATTCATCTTCTAATGGTTCTTCACTCATTTTTTGGAATTTTTCTTGAATATCCAAAGGCACTTCAACAGTTTTTAAGTTATCCTCGCCAATTTCCTCCTCTGTTCTAGAATATGAAAAAATTAATATTTGCTAACTAAAAATGTTTTAAGCTTACCTTATCAGTATATCAACTAGATTCTCACAAGCGGCTAGAGCTTTCCTATCTTTCTCCCACTTATGTAGTTCTCTCAATATGACATAAGTGTTTTTGTCCCTAATATATTCTCTATTAACCCGTTTAGTTACCAGTTGTGTTATAGCCTCTAGCAGAATACATCTGAAATAAAAAATAATTATAGTTGGAATGGGCAATGGGCAGTCAATATTTGATTTATAAGTAGATGAAAGGTCAAATATGTGTTGACATATTTCAATAAATGTGGCTGATTCAATAATAAACAGCCGGAATAATGATGAAAAAATATCAAAATTTTGACGGGTCCGCAACTTTTACTTTTTTCCTCCCAAACATTTTTTGCTATTTACTAATAATACTTGCACAAACAATATTGTTATCGATATATCAGAAAATCCTGATTGCAAGTTTCCATTTACTATCAATTTTTGATTTGATCGAGAATTTCAGTGGCACTACTTTTTTTATGTGTAATTTGTACCTATCCATGAGTGGAAGAGAAATGAAATAAGTAAAAATAATCTGAAAAACGGTTGACCGCAGGTCATCCTCAATACTTCTCACAGAAATGGAAAATTCAACTTTTATAGAAAAAAAACTAAGGGGTCCATATACAGTGTCACACATAAAGTTCACGACATAATGGAAGTTTTTTTTTACTAATAGATATAATGAAAATTTGAGTTCGCAGTTTGTGCTTGTAAAATGAGTAAAAAACAGCCCTCTCCTTTTGTCGTGTGCTACGTTGAACCTGTCAAATCAGTTTTTATGTAAATTTCGAAAAACGCTAAAGAAAAAAGTTGCTCAGGTACCAATTGTATTCCCTTACTCGAAATTTGGACTCTACTGTCACGTTGACTTTTTTCCATTTTTTTAATTTTTCAAATCTTTCGCTCTATCGATTCGAACGAGACATAATTCAAATTTCATAATTTTGATGAATATAGGAGACCTCGATGTCATATCTTGCCCAGCCCATATCATACCAGCAGCGGCCTGTTACCAAAAAAGAAAAAAATACACCACCAGAAATTCGTCTTTGTTGTTGCAAAGTTCATGTAGGGGTTTTTTTCATTTCATTGTTAAACTGATTCGGAATTTCAATTTATTGGCGTTAATATGTCAGTAATTGAATACACGTATTTCTCTTCATTCTTATTACACTTGTGTTCCTTTTTTTAACAGATTTGTATCCCATTAGCTGCAGATGAGTTCGAAATATTTTGAAGCAGTTTGCACCCAACAGTGACTGTTCGACGTAAACTGTTGAATGTAGTTATCAACCAAATAATGCTTCTTGAGTTAGTTTTATAAATCTTATATTATTTATTTTCTCCATTAGATGGGTGAATAACATTAAACCAAAATAACTATAACCAAATTCACAACAAAACAACATTCATTGATTTATCTCAATGAAGAACCCGAATGAATCATTCAGTATGCCGTCCTTTCCATTCTATACAAATTATAGACCTTTCACTCACAAACTTTGTGGCATTTTTTATAAATATGGGATTAATGTTAGGTATTCTCTATATGTTCTTTGTTTACAAATGGTCTGTGTTATACACTTTTTGTTTCCCATGGAAAAAAGTCCATAAGAGATAGGTCCGGTGATCTTGGTTGCCAATAATCTTCCCAATCTCGTTCTATCACTTTGCCCCTAAACATCTGACTGAGATAATGTTTCATTTCTACCGTTTCGTCTAATACTTAGAGACAGATCTAATACTTCTGTTACAAAATTTGCAGCACCCATTTTTACAAGATGTGAAGGAGGAAGATTCCATTGCTGCCATTAGAGTGATTTTCATTGCCCCTGTAATTCCCAAACATGCAAGTCTTTGCTCCCTGCTTGTGGAAAACTCGCCAACCCACATGTGATAGGGCAAAACAAATTTGAAGATATATGGAGAAACGAAACATCTAACATGTTCTCGGACCACACGTCACCGAAACACATGTTCCAACACAACCTTCGAGGTTGAAGTCTTAGAACGCGAAGAGTGGAGAATTAAGTCATACCGAAAACATACTCCGCAGAAACGCCTGGAATACAGACGGATCAAAAACAGAACATGGGTCGGGAGCTGGAATATACTGTTCGGGGAGAAATATTCATTTCAGTTACCCGCTCAGTCAGCAGACCGGCTGAAATCTGTTTAAAAAAATCTATTTTTCCATTAATCAGCTGTCGCCCCCATACGAACAACAACTCTCAGAAGTTGAGAAACTTGTGCGAGCTAAGGACTAACAAGGTCTTACCTTTAAACGTGTGATTCCTAACACGGTGACGTGTATGTAATCTTGGAATGCACACAGAATATTAATTCAAAACCTGAACAAAATGAGCAGATCAATATTTTCACAGATAGCCACATGCACTAGGGGCGCTAATGAACTCAAAAGTTACGAGAATGGTCCGGGAATACCTGAGGAACTGAGAAAACTGGTGAACAGGAATATATTTATTATATACCAAGTCCAGGTCAATCGGTTATCATGGGCAACCAAAAAGCTGATAAGGGTGCCAGAGTGATGTGAATAAATATCTGAAGAATAAAAAGTTTATATGTACCTAATATCAGGATCTTCTTCTCGAACCTTATCATCTGGCAAATACTGTAATTCTAAAGGCAGTTTGTCATTATCTTCTTCGTCAAATTCTTCACTACCAGCCAGTGGTAATAACAAACTTGGTAATATATCCACGTTTTCACCAAGCAACCATTCATGAAATTCTTCTTCAAAACAACAGTTTTTCAAGGTAGCAATGATTCCTCCTCTTCTAATGAGAGAACCTTTATATTCAGTAAATGGTAATAATCTTTGTATTACACATTTATCTTGGTCAAGAATGAATCTCCTGATTTCATGGCTTTGGGAAAGATTGGATAAAACAGGCCCTAAATAATGCAAGGTAGCTCCATTCTTATTGTACTTATTTTTGGTGAATATATTAATCAGTTCTTCAAAAATATTTCCTCGCATCTTTATAATTTCAATTATGTTTTCTATTAAATGTGAAAGTCGTGTTAGGTTTGATAGAATCATACAACAGTGATCAGCAATGTGACTTTCAGGGTTAAGAATAATGTTCAGAGTTTGAATTATAATATGTTCTGGTGGTCTCTGAAGTGGAGGACAGTGTTTCTTAACATCCAAGTTAACAAGTGATGAGGCACCTTTAGAATCGGCAGATATGTTAACTAAACATAAACTGGCATCCTTTGCAACTGGTATGCATTTATCTTGTAGCAAACTGATCAACGAAACCAAGAGTTGTGGACAATCTACAATCACTTCCAATCCCTCTTTAGAACCAGTCAATCCTGAAAAAAAGTCTTGATTGTATATCAACACATCACCATTTATCCCATACCTAACACATGTTCTACAGCAATAGTTTTCAAGTCCAATCGAGCACCTATTTGAATGAACTTTATTAATTCGTTGAGGCCGTCAGACATTGTGTATTTGTGTTCAGGTAATTTTAAGTATTCATTAACAAATTAACGCTGCAGGCATTATATTTTGTAAATAAATGCAAAATATTACTCTAGCCTAACATTCTACATTCCTATATATTTAAAGATTTATAGCGCTTTCCATCGCATACACCAGGGTACTCCTTTTTGCTCTGACCGTGCAAGAGTGTTATCAAATTTTGGAATTAGTGCAGTCCAAATGGGGAATGTTCCTCCTGATGAAAATCAAGTAGTTTTCATGAAAGACCTCTAAAACAACGCATTTTGAATATATCAATTCAACCTTTTTCTTTAAAAAAATATTTGAATACTTAAAAAAAAGGAATGAAATAATGCATTCAACATTTAAAGGGATTTGTTTCTATTTCACCATTTGGCAACATCGGTTATAGCTAATAAAGGACAATGAATCTGTTAACTGTATGAGACAAACAATGATGACATATTTCACAGGCGTGCTGTTCTGTTTACTTATGTTCCGAGTTCCGAGACATTCTATCCTATTCTAACCTATCTTCCTCTATATAAATAAATAACAAAACATCTGTTGTTTATGTGGCTTGAGGAGGTGGTATTGAACTATAATTTATATTTTGCCTTAATTTCACACTATTGACATGATTCTTCTTCTTCTAGCATACTACTAACTGAACTCCGATCTAGCATTCTATGCGCTGTTGCCAATATGTGAATTGGAAACAAATCCCTTTAAAAATTAAAACTCAACATTTGAAACATCAATTTGAATACTTTTCGAAGTGAAAAATTGGTTAGGTATCAGAGGTTTAAGGTCACCTGGATTTACACGTGAGTTAGTAGTCGAGAATTTACAATATATTCAGCTTCTGCAAATACGTTCAGCAAGGTTTCATTTTCTGGGGATTGTACAAACAAAGCTTTTCCAATTATTATCTACACTGATATAATAAATCGTGCCCAAGCTAGTTTAATATTATTGGACTTTACTAAAACCAGTCATGATTGAGAGTAGAAGTAAGCCCATTGACAGCAAATCGAGGGCGTGCTTATTAATTTTTGAGAGGGTTAAAAATGAAAGAAAAATTCTTAGTACAATTAGTTAAAATATTCAAACACATTTTTTATTTATTTCATTAATACTTTGCAATATCGTAATTTACCTAATCATTGTAGTCATTAGGTGGATCTTATGAAAACGGAGTAATAACTATGGGATTGGAACCTTTGGTGTGAAAGCTGAATAACTTCTTTGATCAATTACCCAAACACCAAACTAATATTTTTGCACTCGAC
>WOGP01003353.1:0-15318 GCA_015342065.1 Leptinotarsa undecemlineata
TATCAACTTTTCATGAATTGAGAGTACTGATGTACTTAATTTCAATTAAGGACCATATTTACCACAATTTATTTTTTATCTCGAAAACAGATAGAGATAGGTAAAGGACATTATTAACAAAAAAGTATTAAAATACTACAGCGATTCCAAAAATGTATTAATATACGGGCTGTTCCATTTAAAAAAAATATAATTGCTAGAACTTTTTGATAGAAGTGGCAATGCCGCAATGCTGAAAATATTTTAGATCGATAGAACAGGTAAGGAAATGTGATAGGTGAAATTTTCAGAAAAATCATGTTTTGCGTTTTCCAGTAACGTCTAACCTACCATCGACCGTGAGTCACGCTGTATAGCATCTTTAAATGATATTTTTATTAATCAGATTCACTTAACTCTGACTAGTGGATTATGCAACATTGTGAAATTAATTTTGTGACAATCAACACGCAGGTACCCATCAGAGGCATCTATGGTATAAATAAGGACAATACTGTATGTAGATTTAGTTTAATCTTCCTCTAGAAAATTATCACTTGGTGATTGGAACACGTGTCGAGATTTGGTGTTGGGATAGAACTCCAGTAATATTCATTACTATTTACATACCAAAGGTTCCAAACAGTGCATTACAAGTTGTAAAAAAAATCTGAATAAAATCACCGTATATCGCTCTGTCAACATTTCAAGTGTTTTTGAATACTTAATTCCATTTTTTAGAAAATCGCCCTAGCAGGCAAAAAACTTCTAACTTTCATGCCCCTCACCAAAAAACATAATAAAAACTGCTGAAACTGTGAAAATATGTTCGAGACGTGAGTACCAACATGCAAAAAAAAAAGAAATCGTTAATTAAATATACGTATAGTTTACGAAATTTTAATATTCGCCTTATTTTTTGTACATTCCTCGTACACGTAACCACTAAAATTAATATATGCTAACGGTTAACTCGTGTCATTGTGGGCAACCCAAATAATCAAGCAGATCAATCATATGAAAAATATATTTAGGAAAAAGCTACCCATCAATCTATCTACCAAATTTTCATCATCAAAAAATTATACTATCAGATCAAAAAATCATGTCAAAGGTTTTTTTATATCTATACATCAATCCAAAACAAACACTTTTCACAAACACTTTTCCCAAACACCAGAACTGTATTACTATTCTAGACGCGTGTTTCACCAACCAAGGTGAAGGAGATGGAGAGAAATAGTAAAGCAATTCTGATAGTTGGGAAAAGTGCTTGTTTTAAATTAATTCTGCGCTAGAGGTTCCAGTTTTACCTTTTATGCTTACGTTAGTCAATAGAACCGAACTATTTTGAATAATCAATGAATAGAAAAACTAAAAGAATTTCGACATGATATTTTTGACCACTTTTTTGTGGTTTTCTTGTTTTTTATTTAGAATATGATTCGGATACCTCTCAAAATTGGTTGAAAACATAAAACTCGCTAGACCTTTGTTGCAATTTCGATCAGTATTTAAGTGATATTCGTAATTGTTTCTATGGAATGTACATTTCAGTGCAATAATTAGTGTGGTGTCCTCAAATTAATTTTTTACAAGAAATGAAATGTTATGTTTCACGTTCATTATGAATTTGTCAGTTCTCCTTCCATATCAAATTATTTTCAGGAAGATAATCAGATAATTGTTTTTCAAAAGTGAAAGATTATATAGTTTTCGAAGGAGTTTTTGTTGAATGGAATTAAAACTTTCCACGATTCATATAAGTTTCCACAGATAGACTTCAATTTGTAATACACTTTCAATTATCTATTGGTTTTATATTTTGAAACTCAACTATTACGGTTTGTATGAAGATTCTGCTCAGAACATTACAGGATGTTATGAAATCATATCTACACTTTCTATGGAGTACCGATTTATTTTTCTGATTTTTCAGAATCATTTAGTACCTGATTATTTTTGAAATAGATTTGTGTTTCTTTCAATGCATTGAACTCCATATTTTGATTTACATTCAGAGAACACTGAACATTTCCAGTCCAAGTATTGTAAACACAACACGAAAAAGATAAGTCCTTTCGCCTTCACCAATTTAAATATGAGACCACACCAGTTACAAGTAATTTAAAGTATGGCTTTTGATATTGAACAGTTTCGAATTTCTGAGACATAGGGAGCAACTTCAAAAAAATTTATGTATTGAGGATATTCGAATTTTCATTTAATAATTTCTAATTCATGGGATCTTAACTACGTCAAAATTGAAAAGGATTTTATACCCGATTTTTCTAATAGAAAGTATACATCTTTGAAATTATATCTAAATAAAATAGGGCTGTATAACGGGGACAGCTTGTGATGTTTCATACGAATGTGAGACACTGGATGACAGGGGGTAAACGATTCATGAACCTAAATTACGCCCAGAAGAATATGACAAACTTCCAACAAAGAAGATTAAACATTGTCATGACAGTTAAATTTGTTAAAAAAGGAATACCGTACGGAATAGTATGGCGCCTAATATTATTCCTTTTTGAATATTAAAAAAGTCAAATATTTTATGTAGGACAAACGTTTACAAGGGGTCACTTGATTTGTTAAAATTTATTATAATGGCTTGTAGACTTTCAGGGTGTGTAGGACTCAGGTAGGAAATTAACATTCGTGTACCTCAATGGTGTACTTCAATTTAAAGTATAGAAACACATCCACATTTTATATTCAACTCAAATACAGCTCTTTGAATCGCCCAAATTTCCAGAGTTTCATTTCGATGTGAATCTGTAGAAACACTAAAAATACCTTTGAAAAATCAACTCAGGTTTCTTTGTGATCTTCAAAATTAAAAGCCAATTTTCCATAAGAAGGTATTGTTTGATGTATACTACTCATTTGCATATAAATTTACGTTATACATTAGGGAATACCGTGTAAATTAAGACATAAACTATGTTGATCAAGAATGTATTATCTATCTATCTACACTAATCTATACTAATAATATAAATGTGAAAGTTTGTGAGGATGGATAAATGTATGTGTGTATGTAAATTTGAGACTCTTTCACGCCTAAACGACTGAACGGATTTAGATGAACCTTTACATAAATACAGCTTATACATCCGAATAACATATAGGCTACAATTTACGAAGGTTTTGTATATATAATTTTCGTCATAATATAACGATAAGTATTAAGTGAGTCGGAAAAATTGTGAATTCCTGAAAGCTATCTTGGTGTGCGCTGCCTATACCTTTGGAATTATATGCAGATAATGTACCGTGATCTTGAATAATTATAATTGAAAGTTCACGATAGGATGTATCTACCCCTTATGTGGCAGCCACTACATGCAAACTACTGATCCATCAATATAATTAAATGGGATACTTCTTTTACAATGCACATTTTAGAATATCTGTCAAATTCTTATAAAAATTGATAAGTACAATTGTCGTTTTGAGTATTCAATATAGAACTTTAGTATTTATAGAACTTTGTCTTTTTCACTAAGTAATTTGGACGAATCATTTAAAAGCTATCTCGATAAGATAAACCGATTAGGAGTGTGGCTTCCACTGAGGTGTTATGGTAAACTTTCCTTAAAATTTAGTGTTTGATTTATTCGGATCGGTTCATGGATAAAAATTATATGAATGTAGAAAATCACGTCAAACATTTGTTGGAAAAAAGACTAAAAACACTGTTCAACTAATTTGGCTCAAAGTTTAGTTTCAGCCAACATATTTGAAACTACATGTAGTTTTCAACAAAATGTTATGATGAATCAAAGATAGGCTAATACGTGAGAACATTTTGCTGTTACAAAATCCAGAAAAACCTAAAAAACTGAAGCACACACGATCGCGAATGCGGGCAACAGCTTTACAAATTATGTCACAATGTTTGGTTGATCATTTATGATGAGTTTACTTTTTTAGCTGAACTGTATGAGTCTGTAATTCATTTAAATTTATGTGAAAATTCTTGTAAAATATAAAATCAGTATAGATAAATTTGCTAACTTCATTTATCGAAATATTTTGCTCATTTGAATATAACCAAAATTTTTTACATGAACCTACCTAAACATTCAGAATTGAATACTAAAAATCAAATTGAGAAAAAAATCATAATGTAGGTTGAATTTTCTGAATGAACTATTGTTTCAGTATTTTCAATTTTCTCAACTATAAAACTTTCTTCAGCCACACGTCGATAACAACTGTTTTCCGTTAATCTGTTTTTCCATTAATCAGCTGTCGCCCCCATACGAACGACAATTCTCAGAAGTTGAAAAACTTGTTCGAGCTAAGTACTAACGAGGTCTTACCTTTTAACGTGTGATTCCTAACACGGTTACAATCATGGTGTTATGTTATATGATGATTATTTCTACACAAATTAGTTATCTGGTCTAATATAAAAACATAGTCTTTCACGGCAATGTTTGTCGTTAAAAAGCACATCAAAGTTTTGATGAAGAAAAAGTAATTTCTAATATATTCGATCTGAGATTCTACTACTATCAAAAGCTACAAAATCAGTGAAGTAGCTGTTTGACTGAATTCAACAATCAAACCAAAACCACCAAAAACTGTTATGAAAATACTGTTCATTTGATTTGTCAGGTAATGGTATTTATAATATGTGAAACATATTCCTTATTATTCAAAGATACATGAGAACTTTTTGATGTTGTAAGACCTGGAAAGTACCTTATATTTTTTTCGAAATGCTTGGTTAATGAGAATCGACCTTTTATGTGAACTGTAGAAGTTCATGTTTTATTAAAATTTTTGTAGTGTGTATAAAATCAAAATAGATGTGCTCGCCTCAATTCATTGAAATGCATTGTTCATTTGGAAATATTTTAAAGGAATGTACAAATTTATAATTGAATATGAATATCAAGAGAATGTGATGATATAGATTGGACTGACACAAAAACCGAGGAAGTTGCAAACAGCAGCTCTTCATTGATTTACTATTTAAATTCAAGATGGAAATAAAACAGTTTTTAGTGTTATATCATTATGTGAATCATTTTTAAATGACTAATTGAAGTAAATGATTTAATTAACAAGTAAAAATTGCTATATAAAAAATTCCGCAGCGTCGTCAGCCGTATAACCTATATCAAAATCAATTAACTATCAAACAGATAAAATCTCGCGAAAAAAATTCTAGAAAGCTTTTACCAATGAAACTGTTAGTTGGTTGTATATTTCGTGTCTACAAAAATGATGTATATATTTTATTTCCTAGCTGCATTGAAGAAAAAGTCAAACCGGCAATTAACTCTGTCTCAGATGTCATTATCAAGACGTGTTATGGGTCCTACTATTTGAAGGGCAACAGTTACAAATATGCTCGCGGTTCGATTTTTGGTTGATTAACAACTGATTGAATTAGAATAAAATACAATGAGTCAGTTAATTGTTAAACCAGATCACTCATTCTTCCAATACACTGATGGAAAGTACAATAAAACAGAAAACAGCTCGGTAATATGAAATACATCAGTGCTAATATACTATTAATAAATATTAATAGTATATTAATAGTATATTGTTCAACGAGAAATGAGATATACTCTTTTTGAAATGTGTGTTACATAATAAATGAATGACTTGTTTTCTTAACCGGCCATAATTGAAATTATTGTAATTGTTTTCATTATATAGGTATTTGTTTCCAATAGAAAATTGTACGTATCGGTTTTTGCCATTTTCAGTTTTCAAAGTATTACGAAATTACATCCACTCGAAAAATTCGTTTGAGTTTTAAAATGATAACAATAGAAGTGGCCTTCAAAATTTAACTCATACAGATTATTCCTGCATCCTACTCCCCGAACCACAAGAATTTTATCCGTCATTTTTCTTTTTCTTTGTTATTATGTCTGTAAAATAGATACTTTTTTAAATAATTTGAAAAAATCGTTGTTTTATATTTTGTAATTTGATTTTATTTGTTAAGCAAAAGTTTCAAGAAGGCTGAATTGTACCTATGTACCTTTCTTGTTTTTCCTGATTGGTATCAATGTGGAATTTTAAAAATACCTTAAATATGGTATCTATCCACATTTACAGCCGACATAGTGAAAATAATTTTATTTCAATTTTAACCAAATTTGGTAAAGAAACTACTCCAAAAAAGTTACATAATGCATTGACAATATCGATAAAAATTTACTATTCAACAGCATAATCACCACTTTTAAAACCATAGTATTTGAAAATAAAAAGGAATGTCATAGAAAGTGAAAATATGAGAACCAAATTTTCAATGCCATTCAAATATTACAAAATTACATTATCCCACTTTGAATAACCGACTTTTTCAAGTCTCAGGAGATGGAATGTTAGGTTTAGGTACCCCCTTGACAAGCAACTCGAAATATTTGATTCAAAAGAATTTTCAAACATTTTCGAACATGGAATATGAAAGTTTCAAAATACAACGTGTTCATTAAAAACAAACAAATCCACCTTTCCGAAAATTTTTAAAGAGATTTTGTCAGTGAAAAAATATCAATGAAAATCAAATAATTTTCTGAGAAATAGATATGTGGCAGTATATGTTCGATTTGACAGAGTGTTTTTTTCTATAAAAAACACCTTCTGAGAATAATTTCCAATTTGCTTTATTGATCCTTTTGAGTGATCCTTTCAAAAATAAAGAGACTCATGAATGAATCTGCAAATATTTCGAAACTACTGACACTTTTGAAAAAAATAACACTATTCATTATAATAATTACACAATTTTCTCACAAACATTTTTATTTCTAGACGCGTTCTGCTAACATCGTAGCTTCATTAGTAACTGTGCCTCAGTGTTTTAGTAACCGATGATGCTACAGTGTAGCGAAATGCGTTTTAAATATAATTAGTTATGAAAATTATATAATTACTTCTAACACCGTAGCTTCCTCGGTAGAAACGAAGATTATACACTGGGCTACACTTATATACAACACTAGTTGTTTATAAAAATTGTGTAATTATTATCATTGAATTGTGTATTACTAATAAAAAATCTTTTATAGAATCAATTTGATTTTAAGACAACACATATAGGCACCTTTTCGGAAATAATACTGATAGCGAACTTTATATTCTTACAAACCTAACTAATCCGATTCACTGATCCTTTGTACATGATAAAATCCATTGATATTAGGTTGAATTGATATGCTTTTCACTTCTGTGTATTTTATTTGCTCACAACACCCAATGAATTAATAAATTGACATGGATGAAAATAAGAAATATTGTTTATACTGTTTCTGTCTAATTTCAAACTGAATCTCAAAAAAGTATACCTACCAACAAATTTGAAATTTTTTTTCAAACAAATATTCTACTTTCATGAGAATAATGTAGAAGTACATAAATGTTTTTGAAATTCAAAAAATGTTTAAAGTTGTTCGAAATAAATTCTATTAAGCCATTGAGTATTATTCTGTATTTCAGTTCAATCATATCAAGTATTTGTTTTGTACGAGAATCATCATCCCTGTAATGTTTCCATTAACATCCTTATTTCCATCCTAATATGCATATTATTCTGCCGGCTCTCTATTTCTGGTTATGTACAGAAAGGTTTTTCAATTCCCGAAGTGGTTTCAAAAAGAAACTTTTAAAAGCAATTATTATATAACTGCTACGATTCAACCAATGCCGTATCTAAATCATTATATCCAATAAACAAAAGACCTTTTAAAATTCTGCGGAACGGATCAAATTCTATCGTCACTTTTATTATGCAAACATTGCCAAGATCCACCTTAATGAAGCATCCTAACCTTGTCGTCTGCGGAAAGATCGTATACTTCCTTGTCTAAGGGGTTGCTCCACATCTCCCCACCACTCACCCCACTCGCTGGGGGTGGTGGAAAGCATGTTAGGATAGGTTAGGTCAACCCTCGTGTGTTGAGTAATTTCTCTCAGTAGTATACGATTGTCTGTTAGTAGATGTAGTAGTATTATTCAGAAGTATTACGTAAAAATACGATTTGTTTGTTAGTATTCAAGGGAATTTAGCAAGTCTGATGATACTGGAATCGTGAGTGGGATAGTGATAATGAACAGAGGCTACTAGTGAATGTTTTGTGACTATTTATGTTAACTGACATGCCGCTGCTTCAAGAAAACACTCCGAAAAGAGGTACTTGCATATTTTTTGTTTTTTACAGTGTGCTCTATTAGGTTTGCAACAAATGAGAATTTTTGTATCAATTGCACCATCGACATTTTTGAATACCTTAAACGCAAGTGCATGTTCGATAACCACATTAAATGGGTTCACTCAGATGTCAAACAGCATACAAGGCAGGACAAAAATTCTTTGATGAATAAATAATAAATGTTATTTAGAATGTTATTTAGAAAAGTTGTTCAGTTTTCTCATATACACATGATCATAAGTATATTCGTTTGTTATTATATATTTGCGAAACTTTTTAATGCTGTTAAAGTTGACGGTTATATATAAAAAAATATATATACATCGAATTGGATTGTGGCTACTTTGGATATGTAATAATCCAGAATACTAAAAAATATGTCATATGAGAGTAACACAAATTTTGACAAAAAAAATGAATAGAACGGATTAAGCATTTTTTGACCTGTTCATATGCTGTTTGTTTCATCGAGAAATCAAATTTTCGTTATTTTCCAGTTCTGATGTATTCATCGAATGAAATAGACTAATTGATGGACATAATTTTTCAGGAGTTATTGAATTGGTTCCTACGTCAAACTAAGAAAAAAATTAAGATAAAAGTGTACTATGCTGTTATACAACGTATTACGAGGAATCAGTTTTGAAAAATACTAAGGCGATTTTTGTCTATTTGACAAAATTTAGAATTATTTCAATAAACAAGCCTACATAAGAATCTTCAGCCGAAATATAACAAATAAAAAAGATAGGTATGACATCAAACCAACTCGTTTATAATTAATTCAAGAGTTAATTCGTGTATTAGGTATATACTGTTGTTTTCAGTAAGATAATTTAATATGGCCTAATCATGTTGCGAAGATTTAATGAAAACTTAATCCATTCCCTTCATATTATCCATTGTATTTTTGATAAGTTATAAGTGATCATCCTATTTATTTTTTTATAAATTGAAACGTGGGGCTGTTGAAATCATGTCACTCACTCTGGATTCAGTATTGGTGAATTTGCATACGCCAGAAATCATTTAAATACTGTAATAAAATTACCATTATTATCTAAACTATTTCTACATTTGATGGGTAGAGTAAATTAGGTTGCTATTTACTTTCGAATTTTTTCTTCACCAAAGTCCGTTCACCCAATAAAAAAGTAATTATTCAATTTTAACACGCCAAATTACCCTGATCCTACGTAACACGGTTACACCTTCAATCACTGAAGTCAAGCACCTTTCGCTTGAAACAAATGGGAAGCCGAAAATTAGATGGATATACGTTTTTTTAACAACTCTATATGTTTATATGAGATAATGAGTGAATGCCGCATAGTCATTTCTGATTATGAATCATCTATAGATTTTTTGACTGCATTGAACATCATTTTCAACAATGAAAGTAAATTACAGTAAAATGTATTTTCATGATTGAATGATTAAAATAGCCTTTCACTATCAAATTATCCTTTTACAGGTGTCAGTTCCTATATCAGAGATTAGGAATGAAATAAACAAATACGAACACATGCATTCATTCATTTGACTAAAATTCAAGAAAGACAAATGACCAAAATATGAGTGCTTTCCATAAAAAAGCGAATCTCGAAATAAAGATATAACGGCTTGATACATTTTGATTTAACATTAATGAAATGTTACCTTATGAAAAAATCTGGCATTTGAGGAGTAAGTGCAGAAAGTTCTGGGAAGTAAAATCGTTATTCAAATCAACTACATGTCGGTCGTTAGCCAGGTGGTTCGACGTAGATGCTTTGTTCACTCACTCGAATTGACTACCTTGTTGGTCGGTGGTTCAAGCCCTGTCTGAACAATAAATTTTCACTTGCTATCGTCCAACCCGTGGTAGGAATCACACGGTAAAATGTAAGACCTCGTTAATCCTCAGATCGCATAAGTTTCGACTTCCGAGGGTTGTTCGTAGGGGTGCAACAACTGGTTAACG
Organism: Leptinotarsa undecemlineata; assembly: GCA_015342065.1. NCBI lineage: Eukaryota > Metazoa > Arthropoda > Insecta > Coleoptera > Chrysomelidae > Leptinotarsa > Leptinotarsa undecemlineata. The sequence continues at coordinate 10,144 of WOGP01003353.1, forward strand.
AAAAAACAGATTTTAAAACTGATTTTTTTTTAATTACATACGTACTAGGTTACATTGAGAAGTCAGTCAGAAATAGCAACTAGCAGGAAATATATCCCTTAACGTATCAAACTATTATTCTCATGAAGTAAACTTAACTCTGGAAACCGGTGGAGGCAGCTATATTTAAATTCATAAGGTAATACTGATTTGAACACTTCAATTGGGATGAAATACTATAGTATCTGAAACGAAAGTCAGAAATGTTCCTTGCATATTTTCTGATGTAATAAAAGTTTCAAACCATTCATACTTATTTATTAAATTTGAGCCCGTAGTTGACGAAGCGAATTGACAGATTGAAACCCAAAAGTTTCAAAGACGGAGACCCGACGCGACGCGTCAATGATATCGACCGCCAAATGAGAAATCGTGTTCTCTCTCTCTTTCTTCAGCGTCCACTATCAGTTTTTACGACTCATCTCTTATATTTAATAAAAAATAAATAACCGCTTCAACCCTCGAAAGTTTTTCTCAAACGTCTTGTGAAACCCACGATGGTATCGTGGGTTCGAACCCTACTTCGAACAGACTTTTATTCCCGAGAGAATTATTCTAGTTGAAGTTGGGTTTATACTGTCACTTTATATGGATGTCGAGACTGCGAATAGTCATGATAGGTACTCCTGAGATGACTCAGAAAGTTATTAGCATTGGCAAATGGCCACAGCGGTCAATGCTGTTGACACCAATACATACAAAAGACTACTAAACCAATTGATTTAGCAATTATCATTAACTCAACACACCAAGGGCTAGGTGAGTTTCTATGAAATACAGAAATGATAGATACCCAGCAATTTCCTCGTATGGTGATTTATTCACTGTCACCCTACGTAACACAGCTCTCTAGCTGCAGTATTCTTCAGTTGTAACCGCGTGTTTCGTCAACAAACGGAAAAGGAATTGATTGAGACATACAGATTACATGAAAACAAAACTTAGGGCAGAAAAATGGTAGGAAATGGGCAAAAGGAAGCAATGCATCCCACTTTGTCAATGTACTTTTATTATCTCATATGGTTTCTTAAATTGGTCACGGGATAACCAAAAACAGTTGTAGATTTGCCTTTATTTAATTGGTTATAGGAAAAATTCCCCATGGCTCATACTTTTCTCTAAATACCAAAGTTTCATCATTATTTTGTTGTTCCGATTCGGAAATAAGATTCGTCAGCAGAAATTCATTTATAGCAATCTTGCTAACTCCTATTCTGCTAAGCACCCTACTCATTTCGAAACTGCATGATAAAATTGCGTTTTAGTTTGCGGTGCAGTTTTTCCCGCAGAAATCACTGTGAGTCACCCTGCGTCACGTGTGCCTCAACTTGCGCCGGCCGAAGAGTGACTTGTGAGGATCAGACAGTACGAAGAGAACTGTCTTCAGCGGAAAACTTGCGAATAGGTTCCCAGGTCAAACGCCTTCGATGCGTCCATCTAAACTCACAACCAGATATTCTTTATCAATAGCATTCAGCATTATTCAACGTTAAAGGAGTTTAACGAGTTCTCCACTATCAGACAGATCGGTCTGTAATCATTTAGAAGGTGTTTCTTTCCTTTTTAGGGATTGGTTGACCTGTAGTAGATATTTGCAAGTTTGCAAGATATTCCTTACACATTTATATGAAATGGTAAGCCAATTATAATCTAATTACAAAACAAAAACTCTACCACCACAAAAGTAATTGGGATGACGTTCGTAGTCAAGTTTATAACTCAGATTTTCACTAGTCTAATTTAGTGTTGGTGATGGTGAGCATACGTTATCCTAACGAAAAGGAAGATCAATGTATTTTACCACTTGAACAGAACCCCATTCAAATTTTTGATAGGACTACATTTAATTTTCGTCTGAATACTCTACCCAAATCGCGTATTTATCACAAAGCGAATCTGAAACGAGAAACAGTTTTCAGGAGATGCTTCTGTGTGCTGAATAATAAACGTTTTCCATTCTCTCGGAATACCATCAAAGCCGGGAATAATGGCCACGGCGTATCCATTAAAACTCAGTCATAATAAAATAAGGCAAAAAAGATAATATAATGAATCCTCAAGACTTATCCTTCAACTCCTCCCCGTTTCCTTGCTCAAGGATCGCGCAGAAGCGAGCCATTATCCTTTGCCATTATCTCCTCCCTTTCGTTCATTAGGAACGTCTTCCGTTTTTAACCCTTCCCTGCCCAAAAATCTTTGATGGCACCCCTCTACCTCCCGAGCCGCTCAAAGTGTCTCGGTTGGCAGGGAGATTGGAGAGGAGAAATGGAAGCACTGAATTGATATCGGCCTTCTTCCTTTTAATTTATTTTTTAATTATTTTCATACTTTGGACGAAAGGACCATAGAACGTGAAAGACGATCGAATGCTTTGATGTATTTATTAAATGTGAAATTATCGTCATCATTGCCCCTTTGTGCGCACTCGTACAAAGGATTCAGAAGCAGTATTGATATTAACATAATTTTGTATTGGAAAATGTTTATTTACAAAAAGATTGACTATTTCCAACCTTCAAAACATTTTCTTACAAATTTCAACAAAAGTCATTTATACTGTATACTGTAAAAAAACAGACAGCTTGAAATAAAAAAAAATTCAAAAAATGTGGGATTGCATGTATTTCAATCGATTAAGATTGGTATACAAGTTGGGGATATTTGAAAAAGAAATATATGGTTTCAAAAACAAGTCTACGCTATATCCATCCAACAGATAAAGCAACTCAAACAAAGATAGATGGGTGATCAAAGAATGATCACCACGAGTATTCGCATCTATTGGGTAAAATAAATAAGCCTCCTTACGCTGGCCAATCAGATTCAACTGTAGTCGGCTGTCGAAGTTGCCAGTTACGTTTTAACGCCTTTGATGTGTAAATATACGGTATTTTTGAATTTTTAAAATGTCAAGTAGTGATATGGCTGAAGAAATTGCTAATTTCTACAATTAAAACATTGTCTTTAACGTAGTTGCAAATTATTAGAAAAATAATATTTATATAAAATTTTGGTAGTGCGACTCCGTATACAGCTTTGTCTGGGAGATTACGTGCACTATGCATGATAATGTTTTGGAGCACTCCGTAGCTTAGATGGACAGACTATGGTGCATTCAATCGCTTGTAACTTTAAAAACTACCTTCAACTTTTTCATAGTTTTTATGCATTGAGGGCAACATTCAAGGAATATATCCCGAGTTCACCAAGCTAAATGGACTGAATGTCTACAAAGCGAATAATTTTGAAATATTGTTGAGCTAATGACTTGAGTGTATAATGATTTTGATGAAAACCCCAAGACCGTAAGTCTGGTATCTTCCCAGAAGTTAATGGATTCTTATTTTCAAATTATTGTCAATATTTGCTTCAAAAGTTTTTCAAAACTCAAGTGACAGCATGAGCACGAACCCTATTAGTTCTGAGTGATATTGAAAGGAGAAAAGTCTTTCATTAAACGGCTACTTTGGTTTTTTCCTTTGGTTGCATCAGTAATATTTCAATATATTATTAAATGTATTAGGTGGCCCAAACTTCGTACTTCACAAAGAATGTAAAAAAAGTAATATAACTCATATAATATTATAAAAAATAATTTTTCATGTTGCTTAAGAAACTGAGTAAGAACATAGATCAATACGATTCGAATAACATCCTCAGTATCATCTATAACGAGTTAGACAAAAAATACTTGAAGCAATGACACGTACACTTTTTGAAGATTGAGTACCTGTCTACATAATAGCTCAAACCGCTTCCAGTTCTGAAATGTTTGGACAAACGATCGAAAATGTGCCAAAGGCCATTGAAATGTTGCAACACTCGTATACATAACACGATAAATATGGGCATATGTGCAGATCATTGGCTCATTCATGTCCGTTCTAGCGGAATGCGTCCTGAAAGTGTCCTCTAAGACGTCTCACAATGCCAAAAGACGTTCAATGGGTCTGCGTAACAGTGTCCCGTGTTTTCCACAAGAATAAAGCGACAACACACGTGGAGAAGGCAGTGGCGCAGCACAGGGAAATTTGCTGAGGAGAGGGGGATGAGATAGTATGATAAAGGAATTCTGGGAATATACTAGAAAACGGTTTCAAACTAAAACTTTTACGACTTTGCTTTGAAACTTTTGAAGGATCTAATAGGAAGGAAGGATAATAATTATTTCTAAGGAATAGAAAATTGAAATCTGAATGTTCATAATTGTAACGAAGTAACTCGGAAATAAGTACTAAACACAAAAATTCAACTATATTAAGGATGAGTAGAGCACTTGTCACTTCCAAGTAGAACTCCACAAAGAGAAATATATATAGCCGTATATCTCCAATTCAGATCGATTCATTTTTGTTTCATATTTTATGAATAGTAAATTGAATTTTTCTGATTATTACCTAACCAATAGGAAACGTGAAATTCAACGTCAGTCGTTCTTTTCAGGCATCTTCAACATTGGTAGTTACCCAGGGATCGATTGTAGGACCACTTCTGATTGTATTATTTGTTGGTGGTATTCATCAGTCCAGTCAATTTCGACGATCTCAAAACTTAAAATCGTATTGGGGAATGGAGGCCTCGAATGAGCATGAAGACAGATTTCATATATAGTATATTTTTCGACGAGTTGCTATCGACTAAAGAGAACTGAAATATTAAGTTTCATATGATACATAATATTGTAGGTGGTAATACTGACTATAATGTTAAAAAAACATAGAAAACGAATAAATTTCCAACAACTTCGATGTATTGAAGTTCAATATTAATTCTTGTCTGTCAACAATGTGAGAGCATCTTTGATTTAAGGTATTTTGGAAGATGGTAAATAACTTAATTGCATCTGAAATTCCTAATTGAACCGAAATTCAACAAAGAGGAAATAAATATTACTGGAGTTTTATCCCAACACCAAACAGTTATTTTCAACACCTCGACACGTGTTTCCATCACCAAGTGATCACCTTCAAAAGAAAGATTAAACTTTAGTACACCAAAGGTTCCAAACAGGGCAGGCATCACAAGTAAAGAGGAAATAGTTTCTAGACTATCGAACTCTAACTTCTTCAGATACTTATATTTATTTAGAGTTGAATGGAATCAATATTTAAATATCAGTAAATTAAATTATATATA
>WOGP01003354.1:0-15317 GCA_015342065.1 Leptinotarsa undecemlineata
GTTTATAGAGTACCACCTTTAAGTGCTTTGCGTACCACTGGTGGTACGCGTACCACAGTTTGAGAATCGCTGTTCTAGATTCCATCTCATACGCGATTGCGTTGTTTCATTGTTATTTTTTCGAAATATGAAATGGCCTTCGCTTATTTTATATGAAAAATATTATGTTTCAATCATGATGAAAAAAAAATAGTGATAATAATCACAATGCCTACGAATTTTTTTGAAGTTGTTGTTCAATCGAATCTAAAATCATCTACGTTAATTCTATAACAATTTATATTTCAACTGAAAATATTTTAATATTAAAATTGATTAGATTTCCGTTAATTTTCGTTCAACATGCAATCCCATGAAAGCCAAACCCTTTAAATTTAAATATTTACCTGCGTGCCAGGAATAATGTCGGTCGACTGGATGCGATGGTAAAGCCGGCATGTGGAAGGCTCATAGATGGACACTCCCCAGTCGTGGAAAGCAAAGAATCGCCGTTCCTCGTTAGGAGAACCTGTAATCAACAGTGGGTTCATTTGCATGTTATTTGCTTGGCATACATGCGATCAGTCCAATTAGGATGACTTATCATTTTCCGCGTCTGTTTATTTTCGGGTAGGAGAGATACATAACTCAATGTTTTAGGAAGCGCTGTGAATTTTTATTTGGATGTTATTCAATTCAAAAGGATTAAATTGGCTGCAATACCGTAATCATCAATTCTAGTAATTCTTTCAGTATGGCGGGAGCCCGTTGTTAATTAAATACTGTGTAACAGTTCGTATTTTCAAAGCACGTATGAACAGAACGAACCCAATCAATAACTGCAACATTTTGGAGATATGCCAAATTATAAAATATTTTATTGATTGCCACAATTGCAGTTTTTTCGGAAGCCAATAAACCAATAACTTTCAACAGCTGAGATGAATTGGAATACAGAGCACAAATAAAATCCATTTGCAGGCTGTGCTATTTTGACTCGCCAAAGATTCCATGAGTGGTGCCGGCTGAACAATGAATGCATTGTTAGATCTGAAGTTTTTTAAAGAACGAACCTGAAGAAACAATGGCGACGATATATCCCCTTAGAAAGATGCCATCTATAGGATCGACAGAATACTCAGTCTTCGAATATCATAGATAAACAAGTCTTTCGAAAACGGTTACTTACAAAGTTAAGCTTTGACATCGACCACCGACAAGATCCGTACTGGTTGAGATATTGATTCTGAACACAGATAAGATGAAGAAAAAGAAGAAGAAAGGATAACTACACAACAAGCGAAAAAATGAAGAAACTGATAGAAGAATAAGAATTAAAAAGAAACAAAAAGTTTTCAGTAAAATTAGAGAAAGATAACCAATTTTAAATATTGAGTAATAAAGTTGAACTAGTGGAAGACAATTAAACAAAACCTAGATGAAGCTCAGGCATCAGCGGCTGAATAAGACCATTTGTAAACTAGTCTTCATGGATCACATCCACATCATCTATAAGTTGAGGCAAGAGTCAATAACAACGGCTTATCAGGAAATGAAATCGTCAATGTTCAAGTTTTATAACCACAAGATCAAGTTCGAGTAATTCCGTAGAATATGAAAAATGACTAAAACGAATTTAAAAAATAAAAGATTTAGAAATAAGACTGAAATGAGACATGACTCAATAAATACACCAGAGTCGATGTAGAACCACATAATTTCCTAGATAGATACTTTGATGGAATATCGGACAGACAACAAAAGACTGATCGATTTGGTCTACTCGCAATTTAGAGTCACGAAGAGACTGAGCCAATTGTAGTCAGAAAGGTAATTTTCCAAGGTGAAGTGTTATAATAGCATAACATCTGGAGATTAATTTTTGAAAACATTCAAGTTCCGAAATATGTCTTCTTCTAGAACTATCCTGCTCAGAGAGAAAAAAAACAGATTTCCGTGATCTGAGAGAAGTAATATATCAGCAATACCTGAAAAAGGGTATCGCACGTGCACTAAGTGCCACAACTGTGATATTGTATTCTGAAGGACTCTACTACTACTGATGAAATGAGAAAAAAAAAACAGAGAAAGATAATTACCTGAAGTTTGTCTACCTGATTGGCAACAAATCCTCAAGTATAATACAGTTCAATAAAAGGTCCAGTGGAGACATCCAATAGACAACGAGATGTATCGAACTTCAAAAAAACTGGCATGAATTGATGAATACTACTGGAAGGGAAAGTTGTGAAACAGTGTAAGTGGTCCACCTTCTCCACCTTCACGATCAGTCAATTTACGTTCATGCTTATTTCAGAAAATGAGAAAGGCTTGGACGAGTTGGTATCCTTATGCTGTTTGTTATACAGAAGAAGCATCGACAAATTAACAGGCTATTTTCCAAAAGCGCTTCAAACTGGAAGAAAATTTGAATTGCCGCTTTATCTGTTTATTTATTTTCCACGTGGAAACACGTAGTAACTTGAAAACTCCAGCCGAGTGTGAAGCGGTGATGAAGCGAGATGAAGAAGCGGTAGGGTAAAAAATTGAGGACAAGGCCAGCTGAGATACTGTGTTGTTCTATTGATCCCTAGAAGTGGATCTGTTATAATTTGCAATGGAGTTGTAACCGTTAAAATTAATGACTCGATCCATCACAACCAGTTAATTGCAAGAAGGCCAATAGTTTGAAGGATCTGAGTTGGCAGTTTTATTTTTAGAGATCTACAGGAAAAAAAGTGTCATTTTATTTATTACTTATATGTGGTTCAACTCGCAAGATTAACAAAAATTGTTTTACGTTATATAGTTTTCCTTAGGATACTCCTAAGTTTGATTTTTGAAATACTCGAATACTTATTCGAGAAACACTTCATTGTGAGATTTTCAATAAACAATTTTACAAAAACGCAACACGTGTTCCGCTTTACAATAGTTTCTTCAGGCGTGTCTTTACTGAAGACACTGAAGATATTATATAGTGAAATGGGTGTTGCGTTTTTGTAACACTGTTCAGGTGAAAATATCACAACAAAGTGTTTCTTGAATACGTTATGGGTTTTCATCAAGTATCGGCCGATTCTATCAAATGACTCAAATTCTTTTTAATATTTTTTGAAACTTTAAGTTAGTTGCCTTGCAGTGGAAGCTGCATTGAAAAACAGAACGAATCCTTAGAGAGCCTCGTTTTTCTTCAAATTTTTTAATTTCGCTAAAGTTTCTGTAGATTCTCTTGATGATATCTCCCTAAGACGAAAATTGCTTTTACTTCCATTACAAACATACTGATTTTCTCCATCTATGTATTGTATTTCCCATGTATATATTCGTTTGTTCATGTACGAGTATGTACTGTATGTTACTTTGGATTTGGAGAAACAATAAAAAAATTCATAGATTCACTTCACGCCAGAGGTTACAATTCTATCAAAAAATAAATTGTGAATAATACTAATTTCAATATAAAGTTACTTTAAAAAATAGATAACATGAAATTAGTTTTATCTTCAACAAACAACAATTATTTGACATATCTACATGGAAATGCGTTACTAATAATTCGGAGAGCCTCTCCTCTTCTGCAAATCGCAGTTGTTCCTGAATGATCGATCGTATCATCAACTCTAACGTGAAATTTTGTTTTCTGATTGACTCTGATCTTCATTTTCAAAAGTATCACATGTTTCGCTATTACAATAGGTTTTTCGTAGTGATTAACATATAGCTTCCACTTGTGTAACAAGAAGTGGAAATCATATCACTAGGACGTGCTGTATCGTATACCAAAATAATTACCGGCAACCTGCAATTTGTCTTCAGTCTAAAATTTTAAAGAAAACTTTGGATGATCAAAAATTCTAGTCTTTGCATTGTTATAGTAGTTGCATTGTATATTGCCAAGAAACTATTTTATGAGATATATTTGAAATAGCTACAATGCTACGAAATATCATATATTATTTCATGAACCGAAATGCAGGTTATGGTTTTCTGGATGACGAAATATCGATTTTTTGTGAGTGAAAATACAGCCAAAATCAGAAATCGCACCTATTGTTTGAATAACGATGTCGAGTTAAATTAAAAATTCTGATTCAAAAGTCACTGGTGAAATTATAAATACACTGATATGATACATATCATCACGGATACTTGTGAAATTGTTGAAGAGATCGTGAGAGACAAATGTATTATTTTCCTTAAAACCGTGAACTTGTCCTATCTCTCCCATTCTGTTTTATTATTGAAGCGCTATTCTAACTTTGTACTTACTTGGTATGGGTTGTTCCTGAACAACCAGAGAGCTGATGTCTCTTGTTAGGCCACCTGAAAGCAGAGATTGCCTGTTAAATAATGCGCAATCTTAATTAAACTTGGGTCTTTGGGTACTTGCGAACGTGGAAAATTGACTCTTGATGCTAATTGAAGACAGAATATATACCGGGTTGTTCGTGTTCACATCCAAGATATATGCTGATGAAAATTGGCATGCAACATCAAGTGGTGATAAGTATTTTGAAATAAATTGGAACAGTTCAGTTATAGTTATCGTTTTTCTCGAATTTTTTCTTTCTAAATTTTTTACATTCATTTAGGAATCGATTATTTGGAAAGTTGCTATTTTCAAAGTATCATTCATGACTGCAATTTATGTGTTGTGTATTGTCTTTTGATAATTAACAAAGTGTATATTATTGAAGTATTTGAATGTACATTGATCTCACAGTATATATGTTATTTTGATAATGGCTCCAATTATTGTTACAAATTGGCAAAGACTCTTAATATGGAGGCTTTTTACTGGAAATGAATTCACTATCAATATTTGATGATGAGGGTAATGAAAAACACCATTTTGTAATTTTCTTGTTATTAAAACAAACATTTCAATTTGAATTTTGAAACTAATCTAATCTGAAGAATGAATTTGATGATTTTTAAGAAGTTTGTTAATATCAAGCTCGAAATCACTCAAAAACAGTCGTAAGTCACTGCGTTTGGTAATCTACAACCGATTTTTTTTTTAGTTAGCAACGTTATCATAGCACTAAATCCACGTTCACACAAATACTATGATGGGAATACTATCAAAAATCGTTGAACAATGGACCACAATCCAGGGTACAATTGCTGGATTGGCAGTAGGAGACCCGTGGATATAGGCAGACAGACGAGACATGGTATACTGGGCAGACAGACTAGACATAGTATAGGCAGACAAACTAGATATAGTACGTAACGTAATACGTTATAAAAAAGTTTTCAGTTGGGGAGTTGAATACGTGACGTTTGGTGTGGTAGCCTTTGTGTATAATCTCGTCGCTGGCGAGGGATATTGAAAGTGGATGCGAATAGTTGGTAGATATGGGTATTGCGAGTTCGGTTGGTTGCGGTGTTGTTGAGAGTCGAGCGCGTCAACATAATAAGTTGGAAGATATGCTATGCTATCGCTCGAAAAGTCGAGCTTGGAATGAGAACAATATGGGTATACAAGTGTGTGTCAAGAAAGAGGTTATTGCTTTTACGACGGCTTTGAACACTGTAATATTGGGAGTGAGAGGAAAGTAGGTAGGTAGGGTAGTAAACAGGATGCACCGTTTCTAGAACTTTCCTTATGGAGATTCACATGTAAAAATGGCTGAGGTCCATCGTGGTATTTTTGGTTCCTTTCGAGGTCACGCGTATACGTGTGACGTCATCGATGTAATAAGATAATGGAAGCAACTGCGAATGATGGGTATTTATAATGTTAGTGTTTTCGGGACCGAAACTGACTCATTTTATATACCTGACCGCATTTTTTGATTTCCGTAGAATGCGAGGGAAGTTATAATCATCATTTCCTTGTAGAAGATAGAAAAATGTATACTTAGATTTGGGAAATAATTAATATTTCATGTAAATATGTGTATGTTTGTGTAAGAGTGAGAGACACGTAATCGAGGCCGATAGTATCGAGGTTTTATCCTAGCGCAAACAGGTGTTGTCGGTTGTGAAATTAGGCATGAAGGGTTAGGAATACGACTCGATAGAAATTGGAAGCGTGAAATTGATATATTGATAATAATGAATAAGATTTAAGAAAAAATATGACAACCCAACAGTTCAACCTGCGATCCCTCAATGTGTACGGGGTGCCTCAAAATACATCATTAAAGAAAACAAACATGGCGTCGAAGTGTACAGGGTGCGTTAAAATATATCATTTAAGAAAAAAAACATGTCGGTTTAAAATATGATATCAATGTGTATACAGGACGTTTGAAAGTACATCATTTAAAAAAAATATATCGCATATATCGCTTTAACAAAATTCATCGACAGAGAAAAAACAAAGATGTCGCAACATGTCAGAAGGGTACTAAGCCACATCTCCGTTGATAATAGTCGAATCGTCACGTACAGCATGTCAAATGAAAGAAGAAGAAATGCAGAATTCATCAAAAAAGAAAAAACAAAGATGGCGCAACATGTCAGGAAAGCACCTAGCCTCATCTTCGTTAATGATAGTTGAACCTCAAAGTGCAGCACATCAAACGAAATTTAACGAAAATTATTGAACAAACTTGGAATTAAAAGCTGTTGGATTTCACTAGTTTGGACTTTCATCGTCTGATATATAAGATGATTTGAAATCCCTGAGACACCTAGAAGAGAAGAACTAAAAAATAAAAGAATAAAAAAGTGAATAGCTGAAAATAACAATTATATTGAGCAGAAACCTGAAATGAAATAAGAGTTAAATAAAAAATACAAGTAAAAATAGAACCATTGAACAAAAATTAAATGAAAATAACGAAATGGAAAAAGAAAATGAAAATACAAAGTTGAGAGATTCCAAGCCACGTTAGTTCACGACGTTTCGATTGTTGGGTCGTTCGAGTATTTTCACTTATTCTCGCTTTCCATTTTCCGCATTCACTGGTTTAGTGGGAGATGACCATTTGGCGGGAGTTGGCCATATTTTGCTTGATGATGGGTTTCCATACGTTGCGTATCTCTACGCTAGCTGAATACGTTGTTGGACAACATGTATGCGGCTTCCTTGAAATTTATCCTAAACAAATCTTCCTCTCTGTGTATGATCTCAGCTTGGGACCACTCGATGTTGTGTTGATGGGTCCAAACATGATCTGCTATTCCTGATTTGCTGCTTTCTCCTCGCTGTGTGTGTTTCTCGTGCTCGGCAATTCGAACATTCAATGGCCTCTTAGTTTCACCTATATAGGATTTTCCGCACTCACAGGGTATCCGATAAATGCAATTCTTGGAATCGCAGTCCGCGTTTGGTGGCCTGGTTTTCGTGAGGCTGCTACAGATAGTGTTACCAGATCTGAAACAGGTTCTAATGTTGTACTTGGAACCAATTCTTCTTATCCTACCCGATAATCCTTTGATGTAGGGAAGTGCAAACACTCGTTATGACGGGTTCTCTTCCTTGCGAGGCTCCTGCTGTCTTTTAAATAAAGTCTTTTCTACCATCGCTTTGGAGTAGCCATTCCGTTGAAGATCATTTTTGATGATGTCTAGTTCCTTCTCGAAACCTTCCTTCGTATTACAGAGCCCGAAAGCACGGTCTAATAGAGTCTTGATGATTCCTCTTTTAGTTGATTAATGGTGGTTGGATTCGTGATTCAGGTACTGTCCTTTGTGAGTGTGTTTTCGGTATACAGATGTTTCCCACTTAGTGTCGGTCCTCTTCACCAAAAGGTCTAAGAATGGCAATTCGTTGTGGATTTCCTTCTCCATTGTGAAAGTGATGGAAGATCTCACGCTGTTGATGTGTTTCAGGAAGGCGTCTAGTTCAGTATTCCCATGGTTCCATATTATGGAGGTGTCTTCAACATATCTCAACCAGACTCGAAGTTTCTTGTGGGCTTCTTCAATAGCCAGAGTTTCAAACCACTCCATATATTTGTTGGCTATGACGGGTGAAAGTAGCGATCCCATTGGCAGTCCCTCATCTTGTGTGTATAATTCGTCCTTAAGTTGGAAATGACAGTTTCGTACACATCATCCTAGTAATTCCATAATTACTACTACAGGCAGATTCGTTCTCTCTTTCAGGTTCCCGTGTTCGGATAGCTTTCTCTGTATGACTTGGAATACTTTTTCGACTGGAACGTTGGTGTAAAGGCTTTCCACGTCAAAACTAATTAGTTGGTCTTCCTGTGTGACTTCAATTGATCCAAGTAGTTCGACAAAGTGCCTTGAATTCCTCACAAAAGACGATGTTTTTCCTTGTAATGGTTGCGGTGCAAGCGATGATCTTTCCTTGTCGGAAAAATAGACTTGGTGTTTTTTCAAAATCTGGTACAACTTCCGTTCAATTGATGCAGTAGGGTCCCGTACGATCTTTGTGTATCGTCCCTTCCGAAGAACCTCTTCAATCTTCTGCTCGTAGAGAACAGTATCCATCACCACAGTAGCGTTTCCTTTATCTACAGGTAGGATCTTGATGGTGTTGTCTCTATGTAGGCCGTTCAGAGCTCTACGTTCTTCATTGCTGATGTTAGATGTTGGAACTGGTTCTCGATCCAGCTGTTCTCTGATTTTCCATCTTAATTCTTCGGCCTCGGTCTGGTCAATAAGGGAACTGGTGGATTCCACTGCCGTATTTTTTTTAGTTGTTCCAGGGATTTCAAATCATTTTAAATATTAGACAATGGAAGTCCGAACTAGTGAAAGTCAAGTAAGTGAAAGACCTACAATACCCAAAGCATTCGATGAAACTAACAACAAAATATACTGAAAAATTGTATAAAAGATCTACTGCAAACAAATGATTCCAATTTAAATAACTGTTTCACCTGCTAATATACTTTTTTCAAAGATGAATGATACTTTCAAGAAGCAAAGAATTTTCATGAATCCTTATAAACCAATACTATACTGTTATTGTAGTATTCGTATCGGTTTATCGTCTGCATAGGGGTCAATGTATGAAAGGTTCAGTTCATTTCTTGTTTATATATTCACATGAGTACTTATTAAAATTGTCATCAATTGGTACTGTGTGCATGATACAGAAATTGGCATTATTTGGAATAGATAACTGTAAAAGTTCAAATATTGATAATCTCTTGGTGTTTAGTTTCAATTTTAATCATAAACACGGATATATCAGTATATTATATAACTGATTTGGATGGTTGTATGACTATAATGAATGGTGATATTTGAATGATCTTAATTCTTGATTAATAGATTTCTCACTAAAGTAGAACCAAGGAAATTCACAAGTCAATGCAGAGGCTTACTGAAAAGGCAAAAAATCATAAAAAGTTCATGAAAATTGTTAGAAACAAAATATTTAATTTTACATTTCATTTTGAATTTAAATCTAACGAAATATTTAATCCTCAATCGAAAGTGTACTTTTTTGTTGTTTCATAATTTGTATTACTTTCGTATCTATTACAGTTTATGATTTTTTCATGTTCATTTAAACTACATGTGATCTCTTTTGTTGAAACGTCTAATTTTATAGTAAAAAATCAACATAATCTTGTAAGTTATGGATTTGCTCAATTGGTAGTGAGTTAAGAATCTATTCAGCTGTTAATGGTTCTTTTGCAAAATTTCATGTTGACTTCATTTGATAGATGTTTTTAATGATTCCTTGAAAATGGTTGTTGATTTAGTGTTGTTGTTGAAATATTAAACCTATCGTTTTGATGTTGATTATTAAATCCTGGTTCAGTAGAGTTTACAGTTCGATTTTCTACAAATTACGGGCCTAGGTCATGAAATCTAATTGAATAACTATTTTTCTGAATATTGAAAATATCGTACATAAGTGTTACTGTTATTGAAGTAACTCAACGCCCCGTCGAAAATTCGGATCACAAAATTATGAAAGAATGAGAAGGAACGAATGTTCGAACAAACAATAAATGAAATTATTTTTTCAATTAAGTGCGTTGGTATGAAAGCTTGTCTTTAAACACGTCTTTTAATCAATTTTTCAATGTGACGAAAATGTCAATCTTGAAGAAAAACAGTGGCGAACAATGATGTTTACCATAAATATCAATCAGGTAAACCCCTGTGACGACACTGGAACTATTATCCGTAACCTAATCTCATGAAAAGAAGCCCCTTAGTACTGCTAATTTAAAATTTAAATTAGTAAAACTTTGACACCTCGTTACTCGGAAACGAAGCAGGTTGAGAAATCAATGACACAATTTTAGATACATCCTGTATATTCTTATTTTCTGCTTTTGTTTTACACAAATATCAGTTATGAATTATGAATCACCATCGCATTATTGTCTGACTATGGAAAGAATATTAATAAACCTCAAATAGGTATTCAAAATGCTTAGATAACTTTAAATAATTTAGTGAACTATTTCAAAAACGTTTTCATGAAATCATGGTTTCGGTAGGAAATTAAAGAATTTCCGACTATCTTGCCTATGTCATTCCTCTTCTGTTTCATTCGTATTACCTGTTGAGAAGCTGATAAATGAATGACTTCTGCTGGCCCCCTCCCTCTTCACAGCTATAATAGGTACGTAACCCATAAGTCATCAGATAGACCACTATGAGGGCTGTTCATTTCCATAAAATGCTTTTTCTTAAAAGCAGAGAGAGGGCTTTCACAGAAACAAAAAGTAAGAAATACCTGAAGGAAGTTCATCATCATTATAACATTGAAATACGTCCAAAAAGATAACTATACTCGTGAAGAAGAGAAAGGAGATGAGGTATCAAAGATAAACAGAACAAAAAATAATAAAAAGACACGGATGCGTTTATATTCGAAGGAAGAAGTTTCACTTTCCAAGTATGGGAAAATTCGGCGTTTTTGTTAGAAAGTTTTTTATTTTTCAATGGAGTCATATGTAATTTTTGAGTCAAAAAACGAATAAATTGAGTTAATCAACATGCGTATTAAGTATTATTTATTATACAGATTACCAGTTCAAAAAATATTATTGAAGTGGGCGGAAATGAGCAAAATAATACTTATGTTTTTACCACATCTTTTAGATATTCAATCAGAGCTATATGTACTTTGAAACGTAATATACGCCTGTAAATAAACACGAAAAATACGGCTTTCTTAACTTTTTCTGCTCGTAAGAGAAACAATAAAAATCGTTAATATTTTTCAAACCTATCAAATTAAATCCAAATTATCGATAATAGTCGATTTCATTTCTTTGTATCGAGAATAAGGTATTTGAACCTTTGATATTCGGTTATTTACATTATGAAAGATTCAAATTATAATACCTATTATTCATATCTTAGAGTTCATTATTCAGGGTCTGTGATCTAACAATCAGAATCAACAGATATTGCAGAGGTTGAATATTACTGGAGTTAAATTCCACCACACCGAACCCTTATTTTTAACACCTCGTCGCGTGTTTCAATCACCACTAAATGTGTTTTACTAAATTAGATACAGTATTGTCCGTATTTATACTTCAGTACTCTGCTAGGTACTTGCCTCTTAATTAATTTTATAAGTTACCTAATCTACTAGCCTTAAATTAATTTCAGAATATTGCCTTATCTAACAGTCAAGTAAATCTGATAGTAAAATATTATTTCAACAAGCTATATAGTATACTATTAGGTATTGGTCCACTATTATTATTCATAATTTTATTATGTTTACTAATTTCTTCACTCTCATAGGCATCTAGGTACCTGGTGTTGTTAACTTGTCTAACTAATCTCAACGAACTAAAGACTATGACATTTTTTGTTACCAAATATGATGGGCGACTGCTGATTTTTCTAATCTTCCATATTTTAGTTGTGCTAAGTTTTCCTTATATCTTATTTAAATATATCGTTTAGTCTGTCCATACTATTTTGCATCGAAGTGCTTACATTTAATTTCGTAAATTCTAGACTTTTCCGAATTCTCGACTTTGTTATTTGAATTTCCTAGAAGGCTCTGTAGTGTATGACTTGTTTTAAATTCCATCGTCATACCTAGTTCCTTGAAAATCTTTCCAAAGTTCTTCGTGTATTGGTGGTATGGAACTGATATATATTTATCTATTTTCTAAAAATCGAGATTTCGTTCATTCTCAACCAAAACTTTTTCTTCTTTATAATAGCATCTACAGTACCCTCGAGATACTATTACTGACTGCAATTTCCTGTATTGTCCGTTTTTCTTTCGTGAACCCCTCATGTGTAAGAGGAAATATCAAAAGACGATATACTAGAAACGTGCTGGGCTGAATTTTCTACGAAATTAATTGTAAGGACTGCGATGCAAAATAATAAAAGAGGATATTATTGCATTAAAACGAAAACATTGTTGTCAGGTTGTGATTATATATGTTTTATCATATATGTATATCAGTATAATTTCCGTACACCACTGTAAAAGGCAAATTAAGGCAGAAACGTCAGTGGTTTCTGAGATTTTAGTGCCAACTATTTTGGAATTATACTATGGTCGGGATATCCTTCACAAATAAATCTTATTTCGAAATATTCAACTCAGAAAAACTATAGTACCTATTCTACCTGCGCGAAATGATCGTTCGCATTCTGCTCCCGTTGACAAACTTTATTCTCACGAGTAATTGGTACATTTCACGCACGTTAAATATACTGTTTTAATGAAAGCAATTGTTCCCCACACTAGCACTTTTTTTAGACACACATTTCGCTAAACAAGTTTCCACTATAAAAACATAGGCTTTCACGGCTGAAGTTACAATTAGAGAAAACAAAACCTGGGCCAGTTGGCAGTGGTCAAGTGAAATTTGTACGTTTCGTTTACACGAAACACCAGACATAATCAGTGGTACGTGCGTTCACTGCTAGAACGAAGGTTATACCTCGAATTCTCAGCAACGGCTGACTGAGTCGTCCTCGCTGTCAACGTAAATGCAACTGATGATGTATGCCACATTAGTAGAAGAAACGTTTGGTATCATTAGTTCCATTCGACCGCGACTTACTATCTCGGATTTTGTTTTCTCTAATCAGGAAAGCACTACCATCAGAGGGCATTACAATACCCCTGCCGGGTGAAGTGTCATCCTTAGAGGTAAAACCCCTCCTAAATGACGTATTATCCTAAGGTGTGAATTTGGAAATTTTCGTAAACCAGTGGTTTACGAAAATTAAAATTTATGGTATGTGGTCATATTTTCCCTCATATTTTCTTTAGACAACTGAATTGACAAATGAACATTTGAAATCAGATAGGTTCATCGATACTCAACCGAAAATGTATAAAATTTTATTTGCCTAAAAGTGAAAGTTTCTGAGATATTTGCGAAAAACTTAAGATATGTCCTGAGAAGAGGCATAACATCCTGTGTGCAATAATCGCATGATGCAACATTCTTATAACATATAGGAATAATTGTCAAACTCCTGAACATTTTTTAATGTTGGGAGTATTCATAACATAGTGCAGGTAGGTCATAATGAGACCTACAAACTCCGTTTTTTAATTCGTCATATTATTTGAACGAATCGATTTCGTAAATTCACCGATATGTTATCATACATTTCTGCAAAATGAATATTTTGAGACATCAACTGACAAACTCAGCCTCAAATTCACGAAATCGATTCGGTCAAATATTCAACAGAAAATTTTAAAAATCCTCAAACTTGGAAACAGGCTAGTAAAGTAGACTAAATCCGTTTAACTTATACATTTAATAAAATGATAATTTTCTATTTTAGTTATTTTAATATTTTAAATAATTTTAAATTCAAATATCAAATTTTGTGTTGAAATTGGGTTAGGGTCAATATCGTTTTCAAAGCTGCACATTCCTGAGAGGATCAGGACGCAGACTGGCCGTCGATCAGATCCTCACTAGACTAAGGAAAAAGTACCATGGTTTGTCAACCTTGGAGTTGATTATTTCTCAGAAGGATTCAGTCCCTGGTAGCAGAGCGCATGCGAGGTTTCAATTTTACGAATTATCTTTCAACATACTACATCAACGCATTCAAAAATATTTACTCAGTTACATATATTATTATTTTGTCTCTTCCAGTATTAAAATAAACTCCACTTTAGACCGAAATCCTAATTAAAATCAGTAAATGAATTGAAAGCATCAACCTAACCAGCACTGGTCTTCAATTAATTTGTTTTATCAATTGAGACCACAAGATAATCAATAATAAAAACAAAAATTTATCAAAAAACTGGAAAAATAACAACAAATAAAGTGGATTTCATTGAACTCAATTCAATATTTTATGGTGGACGATGCATAGATTTCATTAGAGATTTCAAAATCAACAATTTAGTTTTCAAAGTGAAAAAGAACACAGCTTTCAATGCAAAGTTTTATTTAACTTGTCATTTTTGTATGTTAGTTCGGGCCAAATCTTGCAACTGAATATAAATCACTTAACCTCGAGCGATTGACTTAAATTTTTACACACACGTTTAGGTCAGGTATTGTTTGTTGAAAAGCATTTGAAAAATAACATGAATTCAATCTAAATTCAATATGACGAACCGACCAAGATGAATAAATTGGTTTTCATGCACCTCCATGATATGAGTATTAAAAAAAGATCTGTTGAAAAGAATACGAACAAAAACATATCATCCTGAATTCAATATGGCGAAACGCCCAAGACTAGTTTTTCATGCACCACCATGATATGAATTTAAAACGAAAGGGTTGGTTGAAAAGAATCCGATATGTCGCGCCGCTCAAGACCACCGATTAATTTATTGCTGGTAAAATAGAAAAACAACATGACGTCACTCTAAATCTAATATAACTGAACGATCAAAATGACGGATTCATTTTCTATGTCCTCCATAATATGAGTATCAATTGAAAGGGTTTGCCGAAAATAATATAAAAAATGATATGACGTCATTCTAAATCCAATAGAATAGAATAAAATAGAATAGTTTATTGGCTACGTGATGCATTTGAACAAGTCAAAACACAAAAATTTATAAATATGACGTCATATATGCAAATAAAACTATTACAATGCTTGTATAACAGAACAGTGCACATAATAATAAAAACAATCAATCTACTAATGTTAAAAATGAGAACAATTGTTACTCACTCAAAGTCACATGAATTATCTATGTTGTATAACATGTATTCATCTGTAGAACAAAAACAGTAATTCAAAAAAATTTATTTCAGTTTTTGCTTGAAACAGTATAAACTGAGTTGTTTTATGTGACATGGTAACTTATTATAGAATTTCAAATTCATTGAATTATTTTGTGAGGTGCTCAGTCTGAATCTCTCAGTTCTTATCAGATTTCCTGATCTTGTAGGATATTCATGTTGTTGCGATTGTAAAATGTATTTTGATTTATTTTTATGAATTTCAATCAATGT
>WOGP01003355.1:0-15317 GCA_015342065.1 Leptinotarsa undecemlineata
CAACTTGAATATTACGGAATACGTGGAACAGCTTACGAATTTTTCTCCTCCTACCTTACCAACATATTCCAGATAGGGCAATATCAGGATTCTCAATCAGAGTTCCAAATCATCAAACATGGGGTACCCCAAAGGTCTGTATAGGGTCCTTTCCTATTTATTTTATATATCAATGACCTACCGCAAAACTTTTCACCGTCATCAGGCACGATGATTGCAGATGATGTAATCACACGTTACAAACGATTCACATGTTGATAAGCAAATATTGTCAAATTCAATGGAATTGGCGGAACGTAGAGCGAAAGAATGATTTCTAACAAACAAATTGAAACGAAACCCTAATTTCATTTCAACTAACTGTAGTGAGAACTCAGCAAATAAAGTTAAACTTTTGGGTATAACCTTGGATCACTCTTTGGACATGGAACTGCCATGTTGACCAACTATGCTTGAAACTTTCTAATGAAATTCAACTCCTATGACAACTGGAAAAACTAACCAGTTTCGAAGCATTGAGAATATCTTACTTTGCCCTGTTCCATTCACACATTACTTATGGTATACGACTATGGGGAAACTCTAGTCTCTCACTTTAAGTCCTCCGAATACAGAAAAAGGTTATACGGATATTAGCTTTTGTAGGATATGAGGAATCTTTTAGAAACTACTTTATCGAATTCAAAATTATGTCACAATATTCAGCGTATATTTTTTATTGCCTCTTACAGATCCACAGAAACATCGGTATCTACCAAACTCACTCCGATACGCATAATTACAATACAAGAAACAATAATCAGTTGATCAATCCGTGATGCAGACTCACTACCTCGACCAAAAATTCGCTGGACTTGAACCTCTTCAATAAACTTCCCGCCCAGATTGAAAATTTGAGCAAAAAGAAATTCAAGAGGATAATTAAAGCATTTTTCAATAACAACGCATTCTATTCTCTCGATGAATTTAAGAACTGCCAACTGAATTATATAAATAATGAGTTGACATGCGAGTGATCATCCCGCTATGACTTCTATTCTCTAAACAACCTGCTGCGTATTTTCCCAGCTCATACTAATAAATATTTAATGACAGTTTAGGAATTTCAATACTGTGTGAGCCGATGGAATTCAGATGTATATGAGTTGGTAAGCGATGCCCTCCGAGTCACTTCAACAAGGAGCAATATCAGTAACATAATACGGATTTCTAAGAAGGAATTGTGGTGATATTTCGACCAATATGTGAAATGACATAACTGAGATGTACCCGGAAATCGACACCGATGATTATCGGTGCCCTTTGATAGCTCCTTCATCACAAAAGAATAATAGTTTTACAGTAAAGGTTTTTATGAATAATAGCATTATTTCGACTACTGTGTCAACTGACGTAACTCGGTGCCCTCTGATAATCAGTTCAACAAAAAATAGCAGTTCCACAGTGAAGATTCCTATGCTCCGTTCGTTATCTTATTTAAGTCAGATTTATGGGCCTTGGGCCCCTCATCCTTTCGGTTGTTTGAGTTTTTCTTTGGTTCCTGTGGCGGGGCGGCAGGGGATTGCATGGTCCTCTGTTGTCTTCTTTTGGCTTTTTGCCCTGTGTGTAAAAGTCGCAGCGTAATTCTTTCGTTTTGCGGCCGTTTATGCACTGTTTCTTGTTTTATTTTCCGGCAAGCATGGATTGCAGTACCGGACACTTCACTAGAAGCGCCTGCAGCTACTCTAAGGCCGTTGATAGACCTTCAGGAGAGCTGCAGACGTTCTCTGAGGATGAGATGGCCTTCGCTTACGAGACGTCGCTCCTGATCGAGTTTCTTCCGACAGGCCTTGGGTTTGTGGTTTGTTTGTTTTCGTTCGGCCTATCTGAGGCTCTTTGATTTTCAGGGCGTTCTGGGCACCCATGGAAGCTCGCTGGGTGTTCTCCCTTGCAGTTAAAGCATCGCAAGGGCGAGTTTTTAGGTCTTTTGCATTCCGTGGTCATGTGCCGTCCGGCACATCTAACGCAGGCTGGAACTGCTTTACAGTTGCGTTACGTGTAACCGAACTTTTGGCATCTGTAACATTGTCTTGCTCGGTTTCTCGGCTTTTGTGTATCGGCGCTTACACGCAGGTTTTGAATTTCTTGTTTTGGCTTCTTGGAACTAAAACAAGCACGAACGGTACCTTGTTAGCTTTACTCAGGCGGGCTACGGAAAGGATCTCAAACCCTTTGCCCTAGAGTTCAGTATTGATGTCGTAACACTCTATGGATTCCTAGACCCCGCGAAAAACTACTATGAGTGGTTTTTCGCTTTTCATGGTATAGGTGTGGTAGGGTATTTTCTCTTGATCGAGAATCCAAGTAGTTCTTCTATAATCATCTGTATTTTTAAGGTGGACTTTAATTCCATCTGTTGTGTCCACCGATGGAGATGTTTTGCGCTGCAGCAATTGTGTTGAAAGCTTCCCACTTTTCTTAACGCGGATGCTAATGGGTGGAGGCTTATCAGCTTTTTTGCGTGTTTCTGCCCTGTCAATTTTCGAGGCGTCTGTTACTACTTCTTCGTCACCTACTTCTATTGAGTCAGGAGGCGGGACTTCTGCTTCCTCTATATTTGCCGACTCAGTTTTCTGAGTGGCCTTTTGAATTTGATCTTCCAGTGCCACGCCCGGCTTTTGTGATAAAGCCGGTGTAGTTTTATTTGATTTTGGATTATTGGCCATTTAATCTGGAAAAAAACCGGGTTTTAACTGTTTGATTTGTTGCCCGACATAATATGGTCGTTGTCCAGATCGCTGATGTCAGAGTCGGTGTCGATAAGACGATGAACTAGAGGTTTTTTGTTTCTCAAATTCATTCCATTCTCTTTGCAAATAATTTATATGCTTCCACTAGTTCGGTACTACTTATTTCATAGTATTATATAATAGTTGATATTATAGCCAAACCTGCTTCTTTTGACTTTTTACGAACTTTCGTAAAATCGAAAATCGTTTCTATAACTTGTTCCATCTCGAAAGATAGATGCTACACTTCAAGATTCATATGAAGAGAAGCCAATAACTCTGTGGTTATATTTCGACAACTGTGTGAAATGCCGTAACTCAACTGTACATAAGTTGATTATCGGTGTCCTTCGTAAGTTACTAAACAATGAATGAATAGTCGTTCCACAATATAGGTTGTCATGAAGACTGAGGCTTATATTCAGATAACTGTGTGAACTGAAAAAAATGTGAAAAGAATATCAGTTCCACAGTGAAGATTCCTATGAAGAGTGAACAATGACTATGTGGCGATGTTTCGACTACTGTGTGAACTGAAGTTAGATGTACCAAATCTGATTATTGGTCCCCTCCGATGATTACTTCATCACAAAAGGATATCAGTTCCATAATATCGTGGGGTAGTTCCTAGGAATACTGTGCAACGATTCTGTAGTGATATTTCGACTACTGTGTGAGCTGACAATACTTAGATGTACCTAATTTGATTATCAGTGACCTCCGATAGTTACTCAACAAAAATTAATAGCAATTCTACAGTATAGGTTATCATAAAGACTGTGGGTTATATTTCAACTAGAAAGAATAGCACTTTCTCCGAGGACTGTGAACTGACACTAAGGTAAAATGTTCACTGCTCTGTTATCAAGTATAAGTGAGTTAATTGGTGTTAGTTTTGACATTTCACCTACTATGTCAACTGTGTTATGTATTCCTGAGGCAAATGTTCTTCTCCTACAGTTGTGCAGTATAACAGTTGCATGGTGTATATTCTCATGGGGGCTGTGATTATATTTCTCCACCAAGAAAGTTCTCTGTGAGTAGTTTTATTGTATAGATTCCCTTAAGGACTGTATTGTGATATTTTGACTACTGTGCTAACAATGTTATCAAGTGTAAGTGATGAAATTTGTCAGACTCTTTGATCGTTTCTTCAAGAGGAAATTACAGTGCTACTTGGCAACTCCATAGTACTGGTTATTGTGACTCTCCGATAGGTAAAATTTTCAGAAAAATCATGCCTTGCGTTTTCCAGAAACGTCTAACCTACCATCGACCGTGAGTCACGCTGTATAAATTGGTTGTTCCTACACCCAAAAAGTAGGATACTGTTACCCAGTATACTATTCATGATAATAATTACAAATTTTGATAATATAGAGTAAACTTCCAATACTCGTTTCACACAACAGCAACTTTTTCAGTTAGACTGAAAGCTACTGTTGTATTGGAAATAAATTCTATATTTATACAATTTGTAATTATTATAATGAATAGTGATATTGATTTTCACCAAGTAACAGGTCAATATATTCGAAATTATATAATAATAATTTAATAACCTTTTTTTTTCTGTGCTATAATAATACTAGAGGCTTTGAATATATTATACAAGCTTCAATTAGTCATAATTGGGGATTCATGGAACATTCAGATGAAAAAGAATCTCCCACTAGAGCGAAATAATGTTAACAATATTTGATTTGGATTATATAATATACCCCGATTTGTAACTGTTACAGTAGAATAATTTATTTTGATAGCATAGCAGATCAATTTAGATAAACTGGCCATTTTGCTCTGTGAAACAGCCCATGACTAGTTTGTAATAAAATATTTGATGCATGCCTGCTATATTTTAAGTGACGATTTCGATTTAGTGAGTAACTGGAATTTGCAACTCTGTAACTGACACTGTTAGCCTCAAAGGTACCCGATTGGTTTGAAAAATACAACAATCTTCCAAATAATCTGCGGATGCATATCTTCAGTGGCAACAGTAGGTTGCAAATTGACGTGAAAGTAACCATGTTCAATTCAATGACACAAAAGCCAGGGATCGGTTTTCTCCAAAGAGAACTGTTTCCCGAATATAATAACGTCAGGACAAACAATTTCTCTTTCTACATCGATAAGTTTGTTGGGGGTCAATCTAGACAACGATGGGTCTTGGCTTAATCATGTCGCTGAAATTCCTAATCAGAGAACTGTACACACCTCAGCAACTTTTAATCCTTCGAAAAGCTCAAATCAGACTTTTTTTTGGAGTATTGTTCATATGTATGAAGCTCCGCTCCTAAGCATACACTGAAGCTGCTGGGTTGCCTCCAGGAAAGAACCACTCTTATGATTGGAGACGCGAACATCACTTGCAGCCTTGAAAGTCTGGAACATCGAAGAAAGGTTGGAGATTTTTCTCTTCTTATAGAAGTGTTCAAGTGACTTGGCACATGTGATTTCATCAAGAGCGGTACATAGAAATACTGCTCATCGTTTTGAAGTTCCTCTCAGTACACCTCAAACTTCCACTGTTAAGAACTCTTTCATTTGGAGAACTGAGTTTATGTGGAATAAACTCCCCGAGAACGTTTTTCAGGTTCAATATATGGTGATTTAAATCCAATGTAGAACGATACTTTCGTAAAGACACCGCTCTTAGAGCGCCTTAAGGATTTTCCTGTAGTGCTTGTAATTTGTCCTTGAGAAAAATACAAAGAAAAATCCGATGTACGAAATATGGTAATGACAAATCAAAGATAGGTTGTACCATGTTTATTGCAATGAATGTGGTGATTTTTTTTTCATTTTGGTCTCTTGCATCTGTTCATTGTATTAGCGAGTTTCATTCGATTTACATATTCATTTCAGTTGTCTCAGTAACACGAGTTGAGTCACTGTCACAATCATGATATCCAATCAAACCTGCTAATTTTTAATTGAATAGAACTGGCTGATACTTGATGAAAATCCATATTGAAACCAATTATTACAGTTTATTGTATGATTTTCATAATAAAGGTTTTTATAAAAACCACTACACATGTTCCGCTATATAATAGCTTTCTGAAGCGTAAATATTTTACTATTGTATAGCTACTGTATAGCGAAATTCGTATCGCGATTTTTGTGAAACCCTTTATAGTGAAAATCATGTTATAAACTGTATTAATGAGCTTGTTTCTCCTGTGAATTTTTGGTGTAGTTTTTTGGCAAAGTTTCAATATTTTGTTACAATCATATTTGAATATTTGGTTTCAATGTTTCAATTTGATAAGTAAAGTGACAATAAATAAAATTGTGAGAATGGTGCATAACTAGGCCCTGACTAGGGACTATATAAACTATTCTTGGTTGAATTTAATTTTCTATTGTCATATTTTATCTACTTGATGTGAACTGAGTTTTATTCAAATTGTGTTTCTGGGTATTTGTGTTTTTAAATTGTGTCTTTCGGCATCGTCAGTACCGGGCAGGCGGTCCTCGATTGAAGACAAAATGTGAAAAACCAGAAAAGTACTTGAAAAAAATGGCTGCGTAAACGCAAGTGAAACATAAGTGGAACCTCCTATTGGTGTGACACCCAAGTCAACTTGCCAAGTTTTTATGTCAGTGTTGGTGGTTTGACCAATCAACCGACAACTGTGGTAGCCATCGGAAAACGAATTCATATGTTTCTAGAAACATATAGGATCTTTATTGGAGCATCCCTTAAATGGGGTACATAAAATGTGTTAAACAATTTTTTTCACAAGCAATAAAACAATAACTATATTGAAATTGACCAGACATTTTGTACTACCAAAAAGACACTTAGCCAGAAATTTATTTGGTTTACCCCATGGTTGTAAGGGGTGGAAAACACAACTCTTAAAATTTATTTCCAATATAACTTTTTGCCTTATTATTTGTTCACCATTCAAAATTCATTTTCGATAGCCTGTTTCATTATAAAAAAAATAATTTTAGGGTTTTTTGCCCAAAATAAACCAGTTCACAGCAAAAAATTATTTCACGAACAACTACAGAAATACAGCGTCATAATTGCGAAATTACGAAACTAATCTATCTATTAGGTCGCTATTAGCGATAGTAACAATTAAATTGGTATGACGCTATCAGTTTGTGAATTTTCGAAAATGAATTAATACTAATTGTGTGTTGTTGTTCTGTTCTTAATTTGTTACCTTAATAATTCTCTTGTTATTAAAATGGCATACATAAATGGTGAGGCATACGTTCAATTTTTAAGAAAAGTGCATCCACTAGAGCTGGAGGAAGTTCCTTTGGGCGCCAGAAGGGATATGGTTTTTATGCATGATGGGGCTCCCGCCAATTTTAGACAAGTAGCATGTCAGCATTTAACTGAAACATAAGCAAATCAGTGCATAGGTCGAGGAGGACCACAGAACTGGCCCGCTTGATCCTCGGATCTCAATCCTATCGATTTCTCTATTTCGGGACATTTACAGTATTTGGTTTATCGTACTCCTGTTCGCAATGAAGAGGACTCAAGAAACCGCATCATCGAAGCGTGTAAGGTAATCAGAGAGACTCCAGTAATATTTGAGCGAATACGTGGCTCAATGCGCCGACATCTAGACACATGCGTAATGTCTGAAGGTAGAGATATTGAACATTTACTTTTATTTCTACATCTTGTGTGTTTTGTTATTTATAAATTAGTTTTGTTTATGACCCTTTGATCGTTTAATGCAGGTACTAACTACAAAATAACAAAAAATCCAGTTCGCATTTATGACGATGTATCTCTGTAGTTGTTCGTAAAATAATTTTTTGCAGCGAACTGGTTTATTTTGGGCAAAAAACCCAGGAGACATTTTTGTGTAGAATGAAATAGGCTATCGGGTAAATTTTTAAATGGTAAACAAATAATAAGACATAGTAACATGGAAAATAAATTTTAGGGGTTGCGTTTTCCACTCCTCAAAACCATGTGGTAAACCAAATAAATTTCTGGCCAAGTATCTTTTTGGTAGTACAAAACGTCAGGTTAATTTCAATATTGTAACGTTTTCAGTGCTTGTGAAAAAAATTGATATACAAATTTTATGTACCTACTTGAAGGAGCTGTATCTTAACAAGGGATGATTAGTGTTATTATAGTTGTTTTTATTTAATGAAATACAAATTTTGATTTGGCTAGGCTGTTTTGTTGAGTTGAAATCCCTACAACTCACTGTCTAGGGAGTTTTCTCAACACCTCAAGTGGATTCAGGCTCAAACACAAATATTACTTATAAAAAAATCTAATCTGAATAGCAGGGCTACCTGTGAATGAATTTGACACAAATGACAATAGAAATGTGAAAATGTGTTTAATATGATAAAAAAATCCAAATTCTAAATATAAAATAACTAGTGTGAACAGCAAATTACACTAGATAATTTTCTGTGCTTAATCAAATTGTGTAATATGAATTTTGGAATGCACGATCTTGGACACTTTGTTTTTATGTTCGATGGAAATTCATAAATTCAATTTTTGTTCAATTGTCCAGTGTTTCCTCTTGGACAAATTATTTATATAATGCATATTTATTTTTATATTCGATAAGGAAAGAGGTAAATACCTGCTTTTTCTTCGGTGTGTTTTGTGCAGTAAATATTGTCTGCTGGAAAATCTCCAATTAATAAATTTCTTGGTTGGAATTGGCTTATCCAGGTTAATATTATCTGAAACTTCTTTCAAGTATTATTTTTTTATATAATTATCAAATATCTGCTAACTCAATTAAATTCTGGGAGCGAAGATTTGGCGTGATTTCTAGTTTCGATAACCTGACAATTTTATTTCAGTTATATACATGTGTTTTTGTTAATGATGGATAAAACAATAATCATGACTATTCATTTCGGAATTCGAAACTGAATAAAACTCTCCCTTTCTTCACTGACATACGCACCCTAACAGACATAGGATTTTTTGCACTTCGTTAAACTTCATCCGTTTCTAAATTTCATTTATGCAAGACGAGATTGCGATAAAACATGTGTCTAATCCTATATCTATTCAGACAGAACGCAAACTGTATAAATTCAGCATATCTGTGGCTTCTTTATTGCGGTACTTGTGTTTTATGTGATTTATGAGTAACATTTGCTTTTTTTTGTCTCGCACGTGCTACAGTTATGAAGCATAACGTAGGTGTACAGAATGGGCCCGGCAACATCAACAGAAAGTGAACAAGTACCCATGAAAACTGCTTAGTTGTTATCACTTTTTCTATTTGATTTCTCCTGTGAAAAATGGTTATATTGTCTTGAGATGTATTGAGTTGGAAATTTCAGACTATGTAATGAATATGTCAAATTAAGTTGACAGTTGTTACGAACAATGCAAACTATATTGGCTGAATGCCAGGCCCAGTCAAAATATTCTCAAGTCAATGAAAAATTGTAATTCAACAGACATTCACATAGGTGTTTTAAGTGAATTCAATAAGGAAATATTTCATGTAGAAATTTAGGTTTTCGTAACTGTCTGTGGTGTGAGCTTTTAGAGACTGTCATCTGTTGAAAATTTCTTCCTGATTTCGCCAACATAAGTGTCTGATATCTTCAGAGGTCTGTGTTGTCTACATGATAACAATTTCATTTGCAAAAAATTAAGATCAACATAATTCGGATAACAACTTTACGGATTATCAGCACTATCAGAATACTCTAACCAATTGAGCAGACTGGATCAACTAAATAGATGGGACCGGCCGACCAACCCTCACGTGATTAGTTAGGAATGGCCTCTCACTCCTCTTCATTGACTGATAAATAATAAAGGTTGCGTCCACGAACGAGGCAATGTTATTTGCAACAGCAAGCGATAGATTAGAGGAATGGGCAAACCTTTGGAAAATCAGTATAAACCCTGACAAAAGTCAGGCGATACTGTTCATCTGGAGGCTAGTACACCTGGTAGGAAACGTCATCTTCAACGGACAACATATTCCGTGGACCAACGAAGCAAGATATCTGGGAGTCACCCTCGACAGGAGACTGACGTTCAGGTCCCACATACGGCAGAAACTAGGGCTGACAAGAGCCGCTCGATAAAACCTATATCCCATCATAGGCCGCCGGAGTAACATGGGCCTTCAGGTGAAATTGCTTGTCATCAAAACCGTACTACTTTCCATTATTCTGTACGCCTCTACTGCCTGCGGCCAATGCGCAGCGACATACAGACGCAGTATCCAGACGTTCATGAACTCTTGCTTACGAGTTGCCGTGACGCTCCAAGATACATACCCAGATTTATCTACAGGAACCTGAACCTTAACATTCAATACGTAGACGCATACGTGAAAGAGCACACCGAAAAATTATTCGAAAGAATATGAACACATACCAGTCCAGCGCTGGGTGACCTATATGAAGCACTCAACAGAGAACACCCCAGATTTCGTGAAAGGGATAAACACATGAGGCCAAGAAGCAGAACCAACGACCACCTCCTAAAGTCGCTGTCAGGCGACTACAGTTATTATAAAACTTCATATACAATTCCCTAACATACACTCTCTTTCAGATACACACATATTAACATAGTTCGCGACCAAAAGACACTTGTCTTGGTTGAGGGGACCCTCATGCATACATTACACCTAAAAGCTAACTTTCGACCGCAGGAGGTCAGATGTCAATCTTGATGAATTTCCTATCAGCAGGTTGATGTCCACCCAGCAAGAAGTGGGGATAGGTGGACAAGATTCTAGCTTCTGCACAGTAACCGTGTGAGAAAGATTCTATCTCAAGACACTCAACCCCGAGGGGGGCATCGGGAGAGGCAATGTACCTATACTCTTGGAAGCGATAACACAAACCTTTGATAATACCAGCCACCCGGACCAGATAGTACACTCA
This sequence comes from Leptinotarsa undecemlineata, assembly GCA_015342065.1. Classification (NCBI taxonomy): domain Eukaryota; kingdom Metazoa; phylum Arthropoda; class Insecta; order Coleoptera; family Chrysomelidae; genus Leptinotarsa; species Leptinotarsa undecemlineata. Next base: position 10,650 of record WOGP01003355.1, read on the forward strand.
CAAATTACTATATGTTATAATAAGTGAGTCGGAATATACTGTCATTTTTCGAATAAGGTAAAATTTTTACAAATCTGATCTAAATTCGTTAAAAAAGCTGAATGGATAAAACCGATGAAATATTTTACGACGTTATGAATGAAGGGATCATAACAGTGATAAGTTCCGAATTTTTGTAAAAATGTGGCATCTACCGAGTGAAGTCATATGCTCTTTCTTTATATTCCAATTCATTTGATCTGTATTTGTATACATTGAAATGAGTTAGCTGTTGGTTTTTCTATGAACGTAAACCCTTGGAACTCAAAAATTATGATAGCTAAAGATTAGCTTGATTGAGAATATCAGCAAATGTTTCCTCAATAAAATAACAATCGAGTTCTCACACAGGTTTTATCTTTGTTTGAATAGTTTAATCCATTCAAATTTGTTTTTGCAGCTCTATATATAAATAAATATTGTAACGAATTAAAGAACTGACTGTATTAAACAAATTTATTTTTAACAATATTTCACTATCACACTTAATTCATATACAACACTTAGCAAGTAACGCTTAATTCATCTTCACTGTTCTTTGAATGCACGATTCGCTTTCTAGTTACAGACTCCCTCTCTGAGCGAGGGTTCGACTTTTTATATCGGTAACGAACATTCTAGAGACCTTTAGCGGTTTCGGTACTCATCTATTCTTATCTCTGCGGTTCGCGTTGTGTCATACGTCTGCTGGCCGAGATATTGGTCATTGCCAGCTTCAGATTCATTACAGTATTTATTCTGCTGTATCGATCTTCTGATCGATAAAATAGGTATTCAATAATAATAGTGTCGAAGATGAGTTCCGAAGTAATCGCGGACGAGGACGTGAGGATCCTGGTGGAAACTGACCCATCATAAATGGCGCGAGGGATGGCGGAAACACTTGAAAAGAGGATTCTTTACGATAACAGGAGACGTTCAGGACAGTGGTTGGACACCGATGAGCTACCAAGGTACTTCCTAAAGGTCAAAACCCACCAAAAAAAGACCATGGTTACTGTATGGAGGTCAGCGGCTGATGTGATCCCCTAAAGCTGTCTGCAACCGGGCCAAACCATCACATCAGAGTGAGGAAATTGACGAAATGTACCAAAGTTTGCATCAGCAGAGGCCGGCACTGGTCAATAAAAGAGATCCCACTCTGCCCCATGACAACGCGTCCGTAAGTTTCACAAATCACTGTCCAAAAATTTAATCGAGCATTGAAGTTCTACCTCCCCAGATATCTCACCAACCGACTATTATCTTCTCAATTACTTCGATAACTTTCTCGCCGGTCAGCACCAAGCAAAAACGGCCTTTGTCGACTTCATCGATTCCCTAGCATACGATTTTTATGGTCACACAATTAGTCGACTTGTGTTTCGTTGGCAAACGTGCACAGATTCAAATGACTTCATTTTGCACGCGCACGCGCATTGAATGTACGCTAGTGTGTATCGAGTCTAAGTTACTGAAGTTTCCGCACAATCAACTGAACAATATTTTTACACTATTTTTCAATAGATTTTTCAAATGACTTATTTAATTGACATAACTTTTTCAATTATGATTCAAGTGAAATAGCTCAGACACCAAATATTAAATACAGATTATGATAACACAGTAGTGAAAATCTCACCAAAATAGGTTGTAGTTTTTGAGATTAGCGCACACAGACAGAGTGCCTAATAGATAAATAAACAATAGTTTGAAAAAATAGGCTTCAATAGCAACACAAACTGAAAATTAATTTGAAACTGATTTCAGATTGTGTTCAAAATCGATAATAAATTACATGGCTTGATGTAACTAATGACTTTTAATAAGTGTGAAATCAGAATAGATCTATTAACAAAAAGAAATTTGTTTTTGAAAGCAGGGGATATTTTGAATTATATTTTTATTATGGCTCCAATCTGGCAAACACCTCCTAACCAAGTATTTATAACAATAGATATTTAGCTCCCCACGCTTTTTTACAACAAAATTAATATTTTGTAAATAGATTTATTCTGATTTCAGACTTATCACATCAACCCTCTAGCAGGGGTTTTTGAAGATCGTTTGGCAATTTTTTCTGAAGTACTACCTACATAATTGACTTTTTTATACTTTTGGAGAAATCAAGTAATGCCGTGAAAATATTTGAGTATCAAAAATCAAAAATCAATGAAAAGTGATTCATTTTAATAAATATTTGAAATGTGATAAAGTATCTTTAACATTCTTGAAAATTTCTACCTGAAGTCCTCAATACACCGCTATATTCAGAATGTTTCATAAACAATCGATTTCAGATGCTTGCATAGAAACAAATCTAAAGCCTACAAAATGTCCACTTCAAAAATGAGTTTGATGTGTTTCTGCATATTTCTATATTTTCTATAGGGGCCGAAATATAGAGGGTAGTACTTTTTCGAATTCATAAAGCGTATGTATTAATTAGCGTTTTGTGACAGAATCACATATTATATTTCGGCTATTTCAGTATTCCAACGGTCATGACAATTTAGAAATTCCACTTAGCTCATCTATTCCCGCTATGAATTTCGGTATATTTTTCGGTATATCTGGTATTTGAATTCAAATTCACCAATTATGCAAATCGATTGCCAGCTTCCACAACTAATTTCAATTAATTCACGTCGAGAGTTCTCAATGAAACCAGCAAATATTTACCATGATTTAATTTATCGTGATAAACATAAAGCGAAGTCATTGAGTTAAGAAGAATTTCGAATTTTGTATAATTAGCAAGATATATTTGTTGAGATGATCATTTCCTTTTATGTTTCTTGAAAGTATTCTAATTTTTTGTTTGGTTCCAGCTGACTACAGAAAACATTAAAGATAAATACCATGCAGCCCATCAATGGATTTAACCCAAATATTTTCCAAATAAACAACTCTATGGAAAAAAACATATGACCATATAACATACTTAGAACAACGGTGGTATGCCTTCATTCTCCAGCTTTCCTAACTATATTGATTTTTTTATCGTTGTTTTAATTAAAAAGTATATTATCATGAAGATTTAAATGAGTTAATTTTTTGGCAAACATATCATATTCATGAAAAATCCTCGGATAGATAAAATTTTTAATTCAATTTGCTATGCCAACGAACATACTTTGACTATACAAGAGAAACATACCAGAGTGATGACCAAAATTACATTTTGATATGAAACATCTATAGACGTACATAAAAGCGATTGCTGACTTGGCGACGCATGCCGTGGCGAAAGTCTGTCATGTACAAGCGACTGTGCGATTCTCTTTCCAGTGATTCAGCGTTATGCTATAAATCTCGCCACACTGAGCCACTGATGTAAAATCTACACTCTTACTCTACTTAATTTTTTTTTAAATAATCAATTTTAAATTCATTCTCATGAAAAAAAGTACTAAAACAATAACAAAACTAGTTGATTAATTAATTTTCTACAACTGACTGACTTTTTTGCCTTAATCTGTCTCTTGCAGTGGCGTTCGGAAATTATACTAAACAGATGAGGAAAAATTATGATGAAATATGTAGAATCACAACCATGACAAAAATGTTTTCGTTTTAATGCAATGGTATTTCTGCGAATTTAGTGCCTACTGTTATGGAACTGTACTATTGTATATTAAAGCCACATTAAAATTTTTTCATGTATATTTTAGGAGCCAACAACCATCACAAGGGTCACAAAATACTATTATTTGAATTGGACATCACCAAGACCAGTTAAACAACAGGCATACTATGGATGTTATGTAATATTTCATCAATCTGATAGTGTCAAAATATAATAATTTTTATTTTAGTTTCTATCAAAATTTGTATGTGTTCTTAGAGTAAATAATGATAATAACGTTATGTCCAATACTTTTATAACATACTTCAGTTACTATCGACCAATTGTCACAGTAATTCCGTCAGATGCAACATCAAATATAACTATTATCGAAGTTACTGATCAAAAGGATTGAGTTGTCACAATTAGAAAATAAACATTGAATTTTAATTTTTATATTCAACGAAAATAAATGTTTATTTGAAGGAACAAATATCATTATCATTTTTACATTATGCTGATTAGTCTCAGTCGTAATCTGTTTTATATACATTTTACTTGTACAAAATGATTTCGATGTTTCACATCTGCCAGGCGTCCCGTGACGGCTCACATTTTTTTTAAATGGCATAACCTGAATATTATCAGATTTTTACAATGTCCCATGAGACTGATACTGACTCATAGATTTGAGACTCAAGGTGGTTACATTTTTCGAAAACTGATAAAAGATTATAATTTTTACATTTTTGATTTCAATCTTTTAAATGTTTCCCAAGTGACTTGTAAGTATTTGAACGTCTTCGAAAGGCTTAATGATGATTTTGTTTAGTGCATTATATATAGATATTACTTCTCATGGAAACACCCGTGTATCTTCCGCAATATTCGAGGTGGAACGATGAAACTCTCAGGACTGATGGAAATGCTCAAAATGCACCTACCATCTGAATGGGGTTGGTCAAAATGATATACACTGTCCGCCACTCGCGATGGAACACCCCATTTTTACGGTAAAATATATTAGGAGGCAAAATATGGTCAAAATTCCTCAAGACTCCCAATTCCTCAGGACTACCAAC
>WOGP01003356.1:0-15316 GCA_015342065.1 Leptinotarsa undecemlineata
GTAGGAATCGAACCCACGATCTTCTGATCGTGAGTCGGGCGCTCTACCACCGCGCCAATGATAGTGCTTCTTGAGACACCGACAACAGCCGAGGAATCATGAAGTGATGTTTGAAGAACCAATAATCTGTTTAATTTTGTAGGGAAAAAATGTAATGAAACTATATCACGTACCTGCCCATAATATTTCTATAATCCATTTTCAATTGGGACGACAGCAGTGAATAGGCAACAACAAACGAGTATATTGAGCTGAGCATATTACCGGGTTATTTTGAATACATACATCTCGTTCTTCCTGTTACTTGGGGATGTTCTTCGTCTGGGAAAGCTATATAACTATCTCCTCTCAATTAAACATTGAAATGACACCCAAAAGACCATTTCAATTCATTCAGTCCATTATTCCAGTTGTCTACATGTTGTATGTATATGTTCCTTTTATTTGATTTCAAATATTCCATAATTGGATAAAATTCGCTCGAAAGCATTGGAATTAATAAATGTTGTTCCTTAAGAAAATTACAACAACCTAATCATGATTGTCCATTCGACTGAATGGATCCCTGTGCAAGATGACATTTATATAAATATCATCTTCAGAAGCAGTTCAACAGCTGAGTTTCATTAATTTATATCAATTATCGGTGACTTTTTCCATATTTGAGAATTTATGTTTAGTATAACGATCTTTTCTTAAATTATTCGTTGCAAACGTAGACCTACAAAGTCTATGTATACAGTAAGATTTCCATACCGATTCAGAGATCAATCCTCCCTACGTCTGATCTTATTCAAGATCCCATTGACCATTCAATATATTTGTTCAACCGCAAAGCAATTTGAAATAGCAGATATAAATTTACGAATTGTATATTTTATCACAATATTAGCTCTGTTCAATGCAAGCCACGCCATAGAATTTGCAAATTCAGAATTATCAGTTCAATGGGCATAGGCATGGAGGAATCAATAATATTTGTTCTTTTAACAATTCCTGATATTGGAATCATGATTCTGTTTTCGAAACTGTAGTGTTCATACATTTCTCGTCACACTCTTGAAGCTCATGTATGTTATTCTTCAATAAACCAGGACAGAAACAAAAACAAACCAGGAGAGCATTCCAATAAACTTTACTGTAATGCAATATTGATCAATTTAGTTAAAATATAAATTCATAATATCAGTGTCATAATATTATGTGGTTGACGATTTGTTATTTCATTTAATCGTTATGTATTTATGATTTCTCAGATTTGTCAGAAAGAAGTAATTGCAATAAAAAATAAATCTTGCATTACATTGTTTTGGTTGGTTTCCGGGTTTTGTCGTGGTCTTCTTTTGTTATAAACCTCAAACGTTTCAACTGCAACTGTGGCAGTTATCTTCAGTGACGTGTTCGAAGTACTCTTCTTGACGTGTCTACTGAACATATCAACAGTTTCAGTTGAGCAGTGAGGGCTTCTCACCATAGGCTTAGCCTCAATTGAGCCACTTCTACTTCGAGGTTTACACCAGCTGTGTGCAATCGTAACATGGCCTATTACATCAGTTCGGACTTCCATTGTCTAATATAATATAAATTGATTTGAAATCCCTGAAATAAATAAAAAGATCAAACGAAAATAACAATTTCACTAAACACAAAAAAACTGAAATTACAACGCATTTAGTCAAGCAAGCGTAGAGATACGTAACATATGGGAACCGCTTATCAAGCGGGAAACGACCAACTCCCGCCAATCGGACATCTCTCGCCAAAACCGATGAAGCGGAAAGAGGAAAGAGGGGATAGGTGAAAGGTGAAATCACCCGAATGACCTATAAATAGTCAGGTCTCGGAGGAATAAGTCCAGTTATCACCCGAAGGCGATTGTGTATACTCACAATCGAAACGTCGTGACGCAACTTAAATTGGAATCTTTTAATTTTTATTTTTCATTTCTATTAATTATATTTTCATTTTTCAGCTTTCATTATTATTTCAATTTTTTATTTTTTGTTTGTAGCTTGTACGTTAATTCCTTGTAATTTCAGTTTTTTGTGTTTAGTAAAATTGTTATTTTTGTTCAATATTTTTACATTTTTCAGGGATTTCAAATCAATTTATATTATATTGGACAATGGAAGTCCGAACTGATGTAATACACTACGAAACATTGTCAACCACCTTCAAACAAACGTAACATGACCATTAACGTAACTTTTTTAAAGTAGAGGTCCAGGGGGGTCAAATAATTATTTTCTTTGTCGCGGTTCGTGTTGTTCTCGTGGCTCCTGTGTGGATGGCCGTTACTTGTGTAACTTTCGGTCCCCATGCAATGGCTCCGTACGTTAATATAGGTCGTATTATTGCTTACAGATCCAAGTGATCACATGGGGTGAATGACCCCATGTGCGTCCCACTTTTCTTCAACATAGCTCATAAGACACTCATACTTCTTTTCCTGGCGAAAAGGACCATCTCAGTCTTCTTCGGATTGATCGACAGTGAGTGTTCCTTACAGCATGTTTCTATTAATTTGAGTTCATTCTGCACTCTATCGCACAGTGTGTTTACAAATTTGCCGGTCTGCAAGTGAACTATGTCATCTGAATATGACATTGTATAGAATCCATTATTATTGAGGTGATTAATCATGGTATCCAGAATTATATTTCAGAGAGGGGGTGATAAGATCCCTCCCTGTGGACAATGTAGAAGACTCTACTAGAGAACATCTTGAGTATCCATTCTCCTATTACCAGGGTTATATTTCTGGAGTTTACTTGCTGGATGATTGTTGGAAATGTTGTTTCATCAAACGCTTCCTTGATATCTATGAATATACCCAGGGTATATTTTTTTTGTCCACTTTTCTTTCGATTCAGCCAACCACATGGTGGAGGGCATAACAGTAAACATTCTCGGAGTATATGCATGATGATTTGAATAAAGTCGGTTTTGAACTATTACTTCATCTCTTATGTACCGCTAACATAACCTCTCCATAGTTTTCAAAAGAACTAATTTATCGAAATGCTTTTGGTGGAGTGTTGTTCATCCTACCTGCTTTGAGCATAAATACCACCTGTACTTCTCTCCACTTACTGGAAATACAGCCCAGAGCTATAGACGCTCTCAATATTCCAGCCAGTTGCGATTTCCCAGGGTAGGTCAGGTCTTATACCATCCGATGCTGGTGACTTGAGGGGGGGAAGGCCGGATATGGCTCATTTTATCTTGTCCTCATCAATTATTGCACTAGCAGATTGCCAGTCGTATTGTGGGGGTGTTGTTGGTACTTCGATCCAGTTAGACGTTCCAGGAAAGACAGAACCTGGAAAGTTAGTTTCCATTAGAATCTCAGCACTTTCTTGGAGGTTGACGGCTTTGTGGCCATTTTCCTTCATCAGGATGTCAATAAACTTATGGTGGTCAGTTGAGAGTGGTTTCTGTAGCGTAGAAGCTAGAGAGAAGTCTTCAACTGTCCCACAATAGGCTCTCCAAGGATTTCTTTGCATTTGTCTGCACACTCTTCTGAAATCTCTGAGGTTGGCTTGATATATACTCCAGTCCTCTTCGGGTCTCGTACGTTTTGCCTTGTTAAAAGTAGTTTTTGCTGTCTTCCTGACGTATTCCAGTTCAGGGCACCACCATGTATTGGTTGTGCTATCTGTTTGAACCATCCTTATCGGACATGATTTCTTTTAGGCATCGTCTATTTTGAATTGATACCGTGTACCTTTCCTGTTATTCATTATTTCCAGGAGTAAATACCTCTTTTTCCCGCAGAGCTTCTTTTGAGAGTAGATTGTAGAGAGATAAATCCGTCATCTTTGGCTCACAGAATTTTACAGTGGTCCTAAGATTCTGGCTCAACGTATAGGTCAACCAGCGGTGGCCTAGAAATATGATTCGACACTAGCCAGTCCTGGATTTTGTTTAATATTTTGGCTGTCGTCAGAGTGATATCTATTTATGTTTGACTACGAGCATTAATAAATGTCGGCTCCGTTCCCCTGTTCAAGATTGTTAGATCTTTCTTAATTATATATTCATAAGCTCCACTCTATGGAGGAGGCAGTGATCCACTAGTACCTCCATTTCTCTAGTCGGTGATACGGTGGCTGTATCTGAAGGAAGGTAATGATTTGAATGTGGTCAATATCACTTTCATCGATGGTTTAACTGACCAAAGAATGAAGTTTCGAATTCGAGATTCAGGTATGTGATGTATTCACGAAATTACTAATTTAATGTGAAAATATAGTATATTTTCAGATTGAACTATCAAGAAAATTTTGTATATGCAGATAAATGTTGATAAGTGGAGCCTGTAACGGTTCAAAATAAATTCAACTTAATATTCGGTTTTAGTTGAGTTGATTTCAGTTGGTAGTCGTGAATTGTCCGGAATTCTAACCACAGGTCAAATCTTAAACGCCAATATAATGTTTCTCTTCCTACTCGTAGCTCTGACAATATATATTCGAAATCATTTCGAGGAAGAAAACAGGAAGATCAATTTACCTCAGCAAAAAAGTCGAAAGTTATTCATGAGGAACCACAAGCTGCCACTAGTGGTACTTCGAGCCAAGAATATAAATGATAATGATTTAGTTTTATTTTAGAAAAGGAAACGATTTCAGATGAAAAAAAATATGATTTGTTGCATAATCCTTTGGTTCCGGATGATACGTACCATTTCAAACTCGACTCAATCAACATCTAGGCAATTTATTAGAGTGCTTCAATCGATATGAGTGGATTGTATATTTGAAAAAAATAAAGAGTGCACTTTGTGAATATTGTGAACTATTCCGACTAGTCATGGAACGACTTCATTCATCGTTCGAGAATTCATAAATTTGAGGGATATTCATGAAACTGCAAAAGAGCGTGAAGATTCAGAATGGCCCAGGTACTCAAAAAGCAGAGTGATTTAATTTCAAAATATATTTTCTGGACGGGCTTCTACATTATCTGAACTAATTAATTCTTCAGAGAAACAACTGATTCAAGAAAAGAAAAGTGAGAAGTTGACATCAATAATATCATCATTGTTTTCTTAATTGATTCATTTATTTTGTCATGTTATTTACCAAATACGTTTATGACAAGTCCAATGGTATACTGAAAACAGAAATAAAAATTTCTATGCGTTTAACCACTTTTAATTGTAACTAATGTTACTGCAGTTTCGTCCTATATGGACATTTTCATATTCACACTTACACAATGAGTTTATTGTGTGAATTTGAAAATATCCATATAGGACGAAATTGCAGTAACGTTAGTTATAATTAAAAGTGGTAAAAAACATAGAAATTTTTATTTCTTTTTTCATTATGATCTACCACATAGTAACGGCTACATCCATCAATTTATCCAATGGTATATATTTTTCAGTAAAATACAAAATTACAGATGAGTGACAGCTTAGTATATGTGCGCATAAGAATGTATTGTATGTATGAAATATGCGAAGATAAAAAGAGAATATATAGATGAAATGTATAATAATGAAACATGGCAACAATATATCAGATGGAATGTCTTGTAGAAATTTCATGAGGATAATTAGGAAGAATATCGAATACTCGTCGAATCGAAGAGTGAAGATAAATGATTTCAATTTATTTTTGGTAAAAAATTACATACCTATCAATTACAAATTGCGTAAACTAAGTACTCTTCTACAAAATAAAAATTGAAATTCACTAAAGATTGTTTAAGGGGTACCATACCCCTTATTCCATTAAAACTTTGTTTTTTCAAGAGTAGTTCATGCGAGACACAGTCGAAGGCTTGCCTAAATCACAAACTGTTATTGAAGTATGTCACCTCTTTCGAAACTCTCGACTATGCGTTGCATAACCGTAGAGATTGCCTGTACTGTTTAGCAATTGCTCCTGAATGCAAATTGGTTTTTATTCAGAAAATAATCTTTTTCGAAGTAGCGTATTAGCCTTTGTTTCACCATGATTTCGAATATTTTTCCAAGTATGGGGATTATAGATATTGTGCAGTAGTTATCCACATCACTCTTATCTCCTTCATATTTGGATATTTGTATTATTTTCGCGAATTTGAAAACCTCAGAAAATATGCCTTCAGAAAGACATTTATTGATCAGTTCAGTTGCAGGTCCCCCAACTATCTCACTTATTTCTTCAATAATTTTGCTGTTCAGAGCGTAATCATCACAGCACTTTGTATTTTTGAGGTTTTGTATGGCATCTGAAACCTTCTTTTCTGTCACAGGCAAGAAGAAGAACGATTTCTTGGGTTTCGAAAGATTATTCAGAAAATTTGTAGTATTTTTATCTAACGCTGGTAAAGAAATTAAAATATGCATTACAGAAAAAGTCATTGACATCTTCCGGTGTAATAGAATCAGGGTACTGGTCAGTAATACCTGCCTCATATTCAGTTGAATTTGTAAAAATGTTATCGATCAAACTAGATGATTTGTTTGTGACCCTCGTATAGTCAGATTGTGCTCGTGAGGCCAAAATACCCTATTATATCTAAACCACTTTTTATTGTGTTGGAAGAATCTTCAAAACTGATACTGAAATCGCTGAGAACGATTATGTATTCAAACTTGCTGAAAATATAATTGAGCATTTCTGAGAACCCTTGGAAAAAGGAGCTATGTTTCCGTGGACGGTAATCTATAAACAGTAATTATTGATTGCCATTGCAAGACAAGGTAATTCAATTGCATAAAACTCACAATGTAAATATCTGATGAATTTTTCTATTTCAATAGTTTCCATTTGACTTTTTTATCTAAAAATATACAAACACCACCGAGAAATAATTTCATTCACAAAAACGATGCGTTAATCTCAAATCTCGAAGATTTATACACTTCAAAGCTTCTTCTGTCATCCAGTGTTCGCTCAAGTACAATATGTCAACTTTATTCTTATCAAGAAACATTAGCAGCTGATCATCTTTGTTGGAGAGACACTGAATATCTAATTGAAAAAGCTTACCAGATCACTTTCTTGCAGTTCAGTATAATAACTAGATCTATAGTATTTCAATGCTTTCATAGAAGAGAAGTTGCCTTCTTCATCCTTGTGCGACACATGACATAACACTGAGAGGGAAAAAACTATAATGAAGGAAATGTTCAAGATCTTCAATTCAGGATAGAAAGTGGGGACAGAGTACCAGAAGATCATTTTGAAAAATGTACACACACTGCAAAATACACTTCAGTGCAAACTCAGAATGAAATACTTAAGTTGATATCGCGGGTCTTGAGCAGTTATCTATTGTTATAAAATATGTAGACAATAATTGAATAGTAAAAGGAGAATTCATCACCGAACTGAAATAGATGGGTGCTACCACAATGGCCTTCGTGATAATCGACACTTGTAAAGAGTGAAATTCGAATGAAGATTAGGTATATGGGTTGAGATTCAATGGTTGCAGCGCCATGTCAGTAGGGTGCAACAGAAAATTCGTTCGCAATATCCTTCTGCAACCTATTTTCATTGTATTTCCCACAAACTGAATTCAACTGTGAGTGATTTGGATTCTGTTCCACAAATACAGAACAATATAGGTTCGGTTGAGTCTATATTTCGATCTTTTAGGGAAAGAGTTGAACGAAAACAACGGATATTACATATTTCATTGCTATGTTAAACACGATAGACTGCAAAATATAAATCGATTATGTATTTTGAAGATAAATGTCACCAACCAGAAAATTATTCACCTTGAAAAAATATGTTTTTACTGTAAAAAAATAGTTTTTCTCACTGACAAAATAATTCATAATTTATAGCAATAAGAGAGACCCACGAATATTGCAGTTTGGCCAGTTCTCATCGATATAAAGAGAATATTACCATTCAAAGAAACTTCTGACGACTGTCATTTTTGTTAATTGGTTTGTCAGATTCAGAAGGCACGTAAACCAATCAATACAAGTGAAGGAAAACTTGATGAACCAGTTCAACCAAAAGCTAAGTATTTTTAAAATATATCTTTGATATATCAAACACATATTTACTTAGCTCATTTTCAACAACTAGCTTGAAATCATTCTATTTTTCATGGTTAATTCCGTAGTTGAATCTCATTCATTTCAATGACTGCTGACGATGTCCATTCTCTTGATAAGAAATCATATAAAATTCATCGGAATCAATGGAAAGTATCAAATTTCATAATGGTAGAGTTCATAAAATTTTGAATACAAAATTGTCTTTGAATGAATCAACATGTGCGGTCGATTCTGTTCTGTTGGCTCATTGTAATGAAAAAGTGCCATTTCATGAAAAATTGTCCCCATCGAAACGAGCCAGTCACATTATGAAAAGGATTTCTAAATCTACTAGAAATTGCACTGCCTCTGCCCTTTGCGAAATTATCGAAGAATGTTCATATACAAACTCTCCAACAAGCTGAGAAGACTTGTTGAATTTCCCTTATACTTTGTTCTCCATCAAACATGCCGAGGAATCCCGTAGATCTTCTCTCACATCTCTTATAAAGAAAAACCTCAAACTTCTTAATTCCAAGACCAATGTCATTTCATCCAAGATCGATAAAATAAAATATAACCAAAACATTTCCAAGCTTGTTTTGAGTAAAATAGCTGATGGTGATGGCTTTCATAATCTTGAGCTCAAGTAATACGTTGGCCGAATACATTTTCAGTTCTACGATCAAAACACCCTCGATCATATTCCTTCACGCATTCTCTGGATTCGCAACCACCACACGATTTTTCAGAGTTTTCGGTGTTCCAATTTTCCGAAAATGAAGTATCATAGGCAACATGACGAAATATGTTACAAACAATCATTTCAATAATGATTCATGACTCCAAGCAACGCATTCTGTAAATTTTGGTGGACTAGGGCTACGTTCGGCTTCTTCCACAGCTTCACCAGCTTTTCTGTCGTGAGTCAATAGTGGTTCTGATCTCATCGATTGAATATTTCCTTGAAAATTCATCAATATCAAAGACGTTTCTTATGCTGAAGGTGAATCACTTTAGCATACCGCAATAAATATTGCTCCTCCTACAGATAAAAAAAATACCGGGACCGACCTCTTCTGAAATCTACAAGTGTATACGATAAGGCTCATCTGAAAGCAGCAATGATCAGAAAATCGGGTGCTTGGATGAATGATTTACCTGTTGCATCTCTTGTAGACGACGAATCTTTCAGGATAGCGATAGGATAGGTTCATCTATTTGTGTGCGTCATACTTGTATTTGTGTTAGTATAATGGATGAGAAAGGTACACATGGTTTGAGATGAAGGAGAAGTGCAGGCGTACATCTCGACATGACGAAAGGTACGACATTTTGAAATGTGTTTCACATCTAGCCAAAAGCTCAAAGTCTGCTGGAACCGCAGCATTGTCTCACGAAAAAATCAATTGATAAAAAATACCAAAATCTTGGTAACAACTATCTGTTCCATCTGGTAGCGGTTGAAACATTTGGTGTTTATGGCTTGGAGTCTCTGTTATCCGTTCATGAAGTCGAAAGGAGAGCAGGCAACGGAAGATCACCGTTCTACCTATTTTTTGAAAGAAAAAATAAGTATTGCAATTCAACGTGATGATGCTGCTTCTGTCCTTGGAACTATTCCTCCTTCTCATAATTTTGATGAGATCATGCATTGCCCTTATTTCAGTACGGAACTGAAATCTCTACAAAACAAGTCGAGATATGTGGATATTCATCAGCTTCCTATCAAGGTTTATTCACAATTGATTGATCCACCTTCTTTTTCAATGGGCTTAGGTCAATGGAATTAGGTCATTCTTGCCCGACAAATATGAGTTGCAGTCCCCATGGTTCTGGTTCCGTTTCTGTGAAAGAGCTTCGTGAAGTAAGAGCCAAATCGATCCCTCAACGGAACCTCTCATCAATTGGAAGGATCTATTGCAGCTTGAAAAATGGTGGTTATTATGCAGATTCTGTGGAAAATGTTCTTCCGTGAGAATCAGTGGAGAGTTGTCCTGAAAATCTTGAGAATAAAATTGGATTAGATAATTAAGGAAATACTTGCTACCTGAATAGCATTCAACAAGTGTTGTTTATGACAAAAAAATTTAGAAAACGAGGTTTTAATGATGAACGAGAACGAGAATGTTTCCTTCTTATTCACTAAATTCAGACACCTATTCATGCAGCTGCAGTTTCGTAAGAATGTATCATCTTTCCCTCCAATCAAGTCTTCGAAGTCCACTGGATACCCGTTAGGACAACAAAAGGATTGTTCCGAATTCCAGAGGCTCTTGTTGAATACTCTTCGTGAATAAAACAATAGCAGAACTAATACTCCTGACCGCTCTGGATTGAATGTATCCGTACAGTCTATCTCGACTTGTGTTTGTAAATCGTTTGCTGGAAACATCCTCACTTGTTTACTTTGTAGTAAATATTCAAGACGTAGCAAAAACGTATGTGAATTTTTGGAACTTCAACTATCGTTTCCTTATATAACTAATAACCAGTCCGTGCAAAGTTTACTGTTAAATCATCTGAAAATGGAACTTTTAACAGATGATGATCGACTGTATTGCCAAACGAGCGCCAAACTAACTGACTGTTATAAGAAAACAAGTGTAGCTGAAGCACCAGTTAATCTAATAATAACACTGATGATCTTCGAACATGACTCAATCTCTGACGGAAGGTGTAACAAATTACATAATTGACTGTTTTAAACATTTTAAACAACATTTCACTATCACAAAATAATTTATAGTCAACACTAAGCAACTAACGCCTAATTCATCTTCACTATTGTGTAACGAAGTTACTAATTTTCCCAGTTGTACGTTAGTTAGAAACAGCTTTTTTTATGTTTATATTATTGCTCCGTTATTTATCTGACACAGACTAAATGAATACCTTCCTAGGTCAAAGTGCCACTCTATCGCGATAGAAATCCCAGGTCGCTAATGCGATTTGCTACTCTATAGCGATAGGAAACTGTACTATACCAGGTCGCCAATGAGCTTTGAAAATCATACGTTATTTCTTAATACACTGTACCACCGATGGAGTACACAACTCTTCCGTCACCGGACATCGCGTAGAACTTTATTTCAAATAATCTCGAGAGCATTTACCAAGGAGTTCAGATGGGTTTAGTCTGAGTCTCAGTTTCAGTTCCAGTTCCTGCCCCGTTCGAGGCCGAGCTCCAGTAAATAAAGGCAAACCGTTAGACAAAAAAGTAAGTGGATAAAAGTAGTGTTTCTCAGTTTGTTTGATATTTCGACAAATAACTGACCGTTTTAAATCAATTGTATTGATATTGTTATTTAATTTATTTTTAAGAAGGCCTTGTGCTGAACACCCTTCATATTGATATTGTTGACGTATACCGAATACCGTGAACCGACTTTATTTTACATGGGCCGTGTGATGAACACCCCACATTCTGATTAATTATTATTAAGTGTGTAACATTATATTTTTTTTATAATTTGTCGAGGGCCATGTGCCAAACACTACTCAAGTTGATATCACCGTATATTGCTTGTTATCTGTTTTGAACTGAGAATCACGAATCCTTATATAAGAGCTTTGAATGAGCTTATCACTTGTGTTTGCGCACCGTTTGCCGTAGTCTCCTAACCGTCTGTCGATGCTTGACATGATAAATGCGTAACCTTTGTCCGCTTTCTTCCGCTTGTAAAAATAGTAATAGATTGATACCTGTATTGATGTGTTGAAATGAAATTTGATAACGTTTGATTTATTCGTTTCATTTCACTTCTAACTAAAAGCAGCAGGTTCTCACGACTCGAACCCAGAACGGCAATTGGAGCCTGCCGTACTGGCTACAGTTGATTTAGTCGATACCATAATGACCCCTGGTATACTACTCTCTGCACTCACGCTGCATTCCTTGCGTTGAATTCCTTGTTTGACCTCTCGATTTTCTTTCTGAATTCAACTGCCATCTCTGGACAAGAAGCCAGCTTTATATATCCGTAACGATCCCTCTAGAATTCTAGTGGTTTCAGTACTCAACAAGAATTTAACCGGCGGTTTGTCGATTGCATTCCTTTTGCGGTGATGTCATGTGTTTATTCGCTGGCTTAGATATCGGTCAGGGGTGGCTTCAGATTTGTTACAATAGTCATGTCACTAAGTGTTCTGGCGATGTATTGAATTTACTGGAGCCTATGGAGACACCCCACATTTTGTTTTATGAGAGAGAGGTCATTGGCAGTTCTAGAACTTCAGATGATGTGGTGCTGCAGGTTTATCTGGATTTTTTTGCAGCTGAAAAAGCAAATGCGCCACTGTAATCAATGAAGTCGCCCCGGGGCGCCAATTAATTTTTGTTGTTGTTTTATAATATCATAAATCGATTCGAATGTTTTCTGATGAAATTCTCGACGTACACTCAGTAATGCAAACCATATTTTCAAATGAAGTACTTTTAGACTCTGAAACGAGAACTACTGCTTCTCAACTTTTATCAACAATGCATTTTTCGAATATTTTAATTTCTTCAGTAATTATAAAAAAATATTATTCTTAGTTAGAACCAATTGCTGATGAACTCCAAGCTGTGAGTATTGATTTGCCTTCTGCGAAAAACATATCGATGGACTATTTCGAGTGTTTGAAATAGATCTGAAAAATTCATTTGCGCGATTTTTAGCATTATTCAAAAACGCAAAAGATATACCGGAATTATTTCATATTGACAGTAAATCTTCAAGAATAGTAAATAAACAAATTTTTCGACTCAATATTTCTATTTCATCAACTGAATATTATTTCAGAATGAACAGTTTTATACTTTATTTAGATTTATTTTTGTATTCAGCCGCCGAAATGAATAGACGTCTCTCACGCGCTCCTGATTAGAACAAATGAAGTGTAGTGATAAACTATAAAAGTTTACTTTCAAGTGTACTATCAAGCAGTATTTGTGTATATCAATCATCTATAGGGTGAATAATACCAAAGTATTCAATTCAAACAGTGAAAACAGATAAATAACCATTGCTTGTGAACGCATCCTTAACAGACAAAGGAACCACGTTGCACCCGCGTGTCGTCTCTGCCCATCCAGTACCTCGTAGAAGGCTAGAGCTCGAATTTAAATCGACTTTAATTTTTTTAAATATGGAAAATTATGGAAAGTGCAATATAAAGTTTGAAAATGGTCAGTTATTTGCATGTGATAGTTGTAAACTATCAAAACTAATATTGTGCAGTATATGTGGAAACTCAACATTATTCGAAATAAAATGTATGTAGTTGAAAACCAGGAAAAAAATAATATTTTTTTGTGAACAGTATGAGAATGTTTTTTATAAAGTACCAGCCGTAATCAAGGAAGTATCAGAACTAAAAGAACAAATAATGAAGAAAAACGCAAATGATGAAGACTATTCCCAAATATCAAATGCAACTAGTGTATGTCAGATAACATACATGGAAAGGGTGATATCTGAAACGCTGGATAGGCAAAATAGAGCCTCAAATTCAATAATTTACAATATTAATGAATCCCAGAAAAACACGCGAAATGAATGTAACTCAGAAGATAAGCAGGCAGTTGGAAATATTTTAGAGGATTATAATGTTAACAAAAACAATATTGAACTGTTCTGAATTGGAAAATTCAATGCAGCGAAAATTAGGCCACTTGAAGTTATTCTGAGCTCTCTGGTTTTGAAAAATTAATCAACAAAAATTCCGGAAATGAAAATATTTGGAGACCATACTCAAGCTCAATAAGAATATTTCAAACGTATTAAAGCCAAACTTGAAGAGTTCATAAGAAATGGTGATAATTAAAAAACAATAAAATGTATCTACAATAAACCAACCATAGTGAACAAAAATATCACTTTACAACCAAAAAACCGATAAAAGGACCTTTATATAGACCTCTTTACTGATATCATATTTATGAACGCCCAATGTTTGCCGCATAATATTGATCAAATTCAAATAAGCATTTTATATTACTCTCGAAAAATAATTCTAGTTAGTGAGGCTAGAAAAACTAGTGGAATTGAAGATTCAGAGATCAAACTGGATGGTTATAGTCACATTCGATGTGATTCTAGAAATCGGCAAGCCGTGAGTGCTGTGAATTATTTGAAGGATAGTATACAGTGTTCAACAAAGAAAACTTACATTTTAAAAGACAAATACTGATGTGAGGTCATAAGAGTAAATTTTGGTTGGTGTCAGTGGTTAGTGGGTTGTCTTTATTATCCCTCATCTAGCTGGAATTCTATATTCATAGAAAACCTGGAAAATATATTTGTCAATGATAAGCGTTGCATTTTTGTAGGAGATTTCAATTTAGATTTCTTGGATAAGAGTTTTTATGTGGAAAGAATCAAAAATATGTTTTTGCAATATGGAATTGATCAACTAGTACTGGATCCTACCTGAATTTCTAATAACAGTGACACTCTAGTTGATTATGTATTCACTGATAATAATTGTGCAAATTGTTTTGTCCATCCTACTCCTAAAAGTGACCATTCATTGATATCTATTTTTCTCAAAAATAACAAACGAACTGAAAGCACTTCTATCAAAAATTATAGAAAATATACTAAATTTCAAGTGATTGGGATTTGAATTCAACAGATGTTAGTGTCATATATTTCAATTTACTTAATTACTGTCAATCAGTTAGCGATAAATTTGCACAAATTCAAGTTTGTCCCTATAAAAGTAACATTCCATGGTTTGACAACGAAATTCATAATGAAATAAAACAACGTGATCAGATATATAAGGATTTTATTAAAACTATTGGGGTGAATAGAAATGACAAATGAAAAGAATTTAAGAAAGAGACAAATGAAGTAGTAAATCTATTGAAAAAGAAAAAAGAACAATATTTCTTCGATGGAGTAGATATGTATACAAATAACTCTCAACTGATGTGGAAAATATTGAAATAGCGTATAATCATGAATTGCGAAAACTTTCCTAGCTGTATAGAATTTAACTTAACAAACCAGATGTATATTGTTAATAATAAAACTGAAATAGTAAATGAATATAGCTACTACTTCATTACTATTATTCAGCAAATTGTTGATAGTATAGATAATGTTCAAGATTGTAAATTCAAGAAATATAATCAATTGATTTTTTCAAATTTCACATATCAACAATGAATAGATTACTTCTAATTGTTAACTCCTCAGACAACAAAAACAATGTTCATGAGATATTAAATTCCAAAATATTCAAAGTCATTTTTGAAGCATGAAATATAACTTTCGGATGTCAAAGTCCTTTTTTAAAAATTAAATTTTATTGACAAAATAGATGTTA
>WOGP01003358.1:0-15312 GCA_015342065.1 Leptinotarsa undecemlineata
AAAAACTTTCTTCGAAAGCTTCTGATGATGCCTCTTCCATATTCTCTATTTCCCTATCACTGTCGTCATTTAAATCAATTCTGAATTTATTTCCACCCTTAATATCGAAGTGTTCAATCTCCATTTATTCTTTTTCAACTAAAATTACTTTTTCAATCCTTTTCTGCCAGTCTTCTTCGGTAATATCAGATACTTCTTCTTTAATTAGCTCTATCACCTTCCTATCAAATTTTGTTTGCGAATTTCTATTCGGTACTTTGATGATCTATGGCGAATGATAGGAAGCATTGTCAAGAACTATTACACTATTCGCATCCAAATTTGGGATCAATGTGTTTTCAAACCATTCCTCAAAAATGTTAGCTTATATGTTCTTATGATAGTCTACATGGCAGTCCTCGAGTTTTTTCCACAAAATTTCAAAGAATTCGGAACCCATCCTTTACTTCTTTCGCAATGCATAATGATTAGTCGCGATCCTTTTTTTTGCAGGTATGTTAATCATACACATTCTCGAACCACCAGTCCACCGTTTCGTAACTGTGTCGTGAGTGTCATACCAAGTTTCGTCCAAATAGAAAATTTGCCGTTGTTCTTGTCTACAATTAGTCATTTGTTCTAAGTATTTGTTACGCAATTCCACTATTCTTCTGCTCTCCATAGCTGCTTGACATAAGGCTCAGGATGTGGAGTGTACTCCAGATCACTAAGCCAAAGGATTAAGTGGAGAATGGGAAGTAATACCATCGTGGCCACAAAAGAAATAACCAAGAAAGGAATTTCTGGCAAAAACATAACAATCTGCACTGATAGCAAACTATTAGCCTTGAACAGACAGCGTGTTACCTCAGCGCTAGTACTAGAGTGCCACCAAGATTTAGCCAAATCCTCGGTAGATAATAACATTATCCTCTTTGCCTACACCTGCCGATATAAAGAAGATGTCTCCCAGCGACCTGTCCACCTTCCTGGAAAGGACAGGATGGACGATGTCCTAGGAGGACAACTCGGGAGGGTCACATGTGGCCCAAGTGCTGCTTTTGTTTTGTTTTTTGTTTGTTTTTTTTTTCAATAATTTTATTAGATGAGCATCTTAAGGTTTTGGTAGAGCTGTATCACATCGCGTCTTGCGTTCATACGGTTTATTTTTGACTATTTTACTTACGGTTGAGAAATATGTGTGATTGATGACTTGTTTACTTTATGGTAATTCATGATCACTTAAATGAAATGAATAAAATCACATTTGTCTAAATACCACTGAATTTTTTTTATTTTACGACCGGTTTCGAGTTTGATCCCATTATCAAGTATAAAACTGAAATCTGAGTTTGGAACATCGATTTCATAGTATTTTAAGGTATTTCAAGAATTTTCAGCATACCTGAAAATTCTATAAAATGGATGTTCCAAAATCAGAATTCAGTTTTATACTTGATAATGGCATGAAACCCGAAATCGGTCGTAAAATAAAATTTCCAATCGTATTTAGACAAAAGTGTTTTTTTTTCATTTTATTTAAAACAGTTGAGAAAAGAATTTCGGTCAAATCTGATGTTGCTTGTAATAGTTAGTTTTCCTCGAAACCAAACTTCAGATATAGATTCTTATATACATTGAAACATAATCTCTGTGTTTGAATATTCAAATGCATCCGCATCTTATTCACTGGTATCGCTTTTTCGCATTGTTTACCATCGCTGTTGGAATCACTACACTGGAAAAGTCTGCGTTGCTATCACACTCGTTATTATTATTAGTACTTGTCCAAGGACGCTACATTTTAAAAAGACAGTACCAGTACGAATAATAAATATACCAAAACTTTGCATTTTGATATCATATACCTACTATTGTTTGTTATATTTTAAATTTCAAATGTGTGACTGATTGCTTTTCAACAATTCAATTGTATAAAGTAGTGACTACGTATACTATGTATACTAATTAAATAATTATCTAAATGTTATTCATATAATTTAATTTATTTTATTTATACAGGCTTTGTCAACAAGATGTTATTCTTTGATAATAAAGCATATTTTGATTGATTGATTGATTGAATATAATCTCCAATGCATCCGTCATCCAGATACCAACAGTTGAATTCTGAATTCAGTTTTCTAGTTAGCTCTTGAATGGTCAGGCAGAAAAGTGCAGGTCCTAAAAGATCGCCCTGTTGGACACCTCTCTAAGATTCAATCGAATGTTCACCAAAATTAAAAAAACTTGGAAATCTGTAGCATTGATATATAAAAGAGTACCGGTCTGGCAAAGACTCTTGTGACTGTTGTAACATCAAATTTCTGTCAATCATGTTGAATGTGTTTTTAAAATCCGACTTGAGGAAAATTTTTGATAACGAATTTGGATGTTGATGGTATAACTTGTACAAGAAAATTCAAATCTGCCCTGAAAAGTCATATACAGAGAAACCCAATCCGTTTCTAAAATGAATACTTTTCACCTTTGCTATTATTCGCCTATCAATATATTTTAAACTTGAAATACAGCTTTTCCTAGCAATCTTGCCAACAACTCTATAGTGTATTGTATGTTTAAAGACTTCAGAAAGTCATTGTCGAATTTAGAATTTGTTGTGTTAATTAAAGTGGGATTAATACAAAGGCATTTTATTAACAGATATACAGGAAATTTCTAAAAAATATATTTCTAAATGAACTAGCAAAACAAACTGAAACAATAATTATTTAAAATAAACCAACCAAACAAAAAATTAGTGCTTATTCCTCAAGTAAATTGCAGCAGCATCATGACTCCCATAATCCAGTTTGCAACAGTGTTTGAAAATCTGATTTGCTATAGATGTCAGTAGCATGGGGTGTTGAACTTTATTTGAGAGTTCAAGCCCCATTTTCAGGTCTTTCTGCATATGCTTCAGTGATTGATCCCCATTACAACAAAAATCTTTACTCACAATAATGTTTCCTTTTCCTTTCAGATAAGTGCTTGAGAGTCCGGTGAGATTGAAAATATCCAAAAATTTATCTTGAGGTAAGCCACACCTTTCGGCCAATGCTAAACCCTCTGTTAAGGCTCCAAGACATATACCCTTCATGATTTGAATAATAATGTTTATCCTGGCGGCGTTTCTGAAACAAAAAATGAATTGAAAATGGACTATTCAAGGAAACAAAAAAAATTAGGCTTTAAAGCTGAGAGTCATTTGACAATGGTGACAATGGACAACTCTCTTTACCTATCAACGTCATTAACAAATGAATCAAACAATATTGGATCACGATGAGATTCGTGTGGTATACCATATGACATCTACCTGATAAAAACTCCTTCAACCATTTCAGCTCTGTTCCATGAAAATACAAAAGCAATGAGCAAACCATGGTTGACTCTATCGAAGGATTTAGTAAAGTCAAGTAGACAGAATCAACCAGTAATTTGTTTTCTAACAAAGTCATAATAATTTGCGTACAGGTTTCAGACAGTTGATCTATTTGAATCAAATCCATGCTGTTGTGGTTTTATCAGTTATTTGCTCTCCCATGTCATTTGTTTAGTCACAAAAAAATCAAATAGTTTTGGTATTTCTGACTGATAAAAAATAGCTCTATACTCGTAATTTTTGGTATTATATTTATCCTCCGCTTTAAAAATTGGCTCCAGAAAGCTTTGCTTCCAATATTCAGGAAATATTTCAGAATTTAATGGCAAATTGAAAGTAGTGGTTATTAGATTCACCAATGTATTTATAAATTCTTCATAAAAAAATGAGTGGAGCACCATCAGGTTCGAAAGAAAACTTATCTGGTAAGTTTATTATTTCGAATGACTAATGTTAACTGATCTTTCAGTTATAATATGGGATTTCTTTGTTACCGTGACAAGTGAACAACGAAGAAAAATACATAGCAAAATGATCAATGATTCCTTCATGTTGGTTATGCAAGTTCGAGCTTGGCAAATCATAGTTTCTCTTATTACACAAATTAAATTATTAAAATTTACATTTATTCTATATCTCGAATGTATTGAGTATAAAAGGAAATAATGGTTCTCTACATTCACAGTATAAATTTGAAAACATCTTGTAATCTCAACCAGATTGGTGCTTGAGAGGCAATAAAGCAAGTGACTAATTCTGAAACATCGATGTCCGCCATTGAAGATAACAGTGTTCCATATAAGTGAAATTTTACATTTTTCATGTACTATGTTGTGTAACAATCCTTTGAATGATATCTGATTCAATTCCATAACGAATTTTTCGAGAACGAAACGGGTTCATATAAAACTAGTATTTGAAAAGTACTTTTCCTTTCATGTAACTCAATATTTATATAAGAATAGTTGTTTCAAGAGGCACTTCCATTAGAAAGTAGTAGCAACTTAGATTTTTCAAATAGAACACCCTATATATATTATTTTTGGAATCTACAACAATTACCCGAAAACTTTCCTTGATATTTCACTATACCTATCTGTTACCGTTTTCGAAACATGACTTATTTTCAATTTTTTCTTCGGAAATATTGACCTCTATCAATGCTGATATCTTTAAGAAATACTCTGATACCGAAATTTGGTTTGGAGTTAGGTGATACTTGGAAGGTTTCCACATTTCAGCTTAATCTACGTTAATTCAATACTGGGTGGTTAAAAAATACAGTTTTTTCGTTGGCTTGAAAAAGTGATTGAAAGTTGATTATTCCAAATGGAACACCCTGTGTATTATTAGAAATTCAGAAATCTCCGTCTAGTGGGGACCAATATTTTCGATATTCCTCGAGTGGCAGATTATCGAGAATTTGGAGTTTTTGTTTTTTTGTGTTATTGAAAATGGATTTTCTTGATAATTTCGATTCATCAGTCCAAATAATTCTATTTGAAAAAAAAATGGAGTTTCCTGAATGCGTATCAACAACATTTCACAAAATTCAACTCTCTGTTGAGGGTCTTGAGGCATCACTGCTTGAATTTTGGAGAATTTACAATCATGCATTTAATGTCTTTGCAAAATTCTTCGAACCGATGAATATTTTATACCTAAATCTTCTTTGACACTTCTTATCAATGACTCAAAAAATGCGTGAAAATATGCTAAGACATTAATCTGGTTGTCTTCAGAAGTTACGGGTCAAGGCAAGTTTCTTGATTATTTTAAAGTTGGTGCAAATGCATTGAAATTGTTAACAATTTTCCTTTATATGTATATATACATGTCTCCCACACATGAGTGTACAGAGTTCATTGTTAATTTAATATTCAAATTATATTAATCATATCCAAGAGTGTGAGTTCATAAGTCTTTTTACAAATGATACTAGGCTGTCAGCAAGTGATCTCAGTTTATTCAATGGGAACAACATAATTAATCACACATGGCAAAATATTTGAATTTCATCATGTACAATTCACGGAGTCATCCAAAGTTATACCAAGTAGTTGGGCAGTATTGGAAGAGAATATAAGCCTCTGAGCTTTTCCCATGTTAATTTTAGGTATATTGGTGTTGAACCATTTTTTAGCTTGGCTTTCGGCAAGTTTTGAGATTTCCAATAAATTTTTACAATTTTTGTCTGAACGAACAACTTGGAGGAACACGTCGTTAATAAAAATTATGAATAGTAGAGGTTCTAGCACAGATCCTCGCGGAACACCATTAACTATAGGCTCCAAATTAGACATTCTGTCACCTCCTTTCGATTTTGTAAATACCATGTGAGAATTAAGAGAACTAGCTACACCTCTAACCCCATATTCACTCATTTTATTAAGTAGTAAGTAGTGAGAGACACAGCGTTACAGTGCTATGCAAACCATTCTCAAAACCGTCAACGATGTTTCTCATCACATGAACAACCGCGTGTACAGTAAACATACATACTGATCAGGATTCAAAATTTTGTTTTTTAGAAATAGAAATATAACCTGTTTTTAATCATCATTTAGAAAAGTTTACCAAACATAGGGACAATAGAAATGGTTCGATGATTTTCAATTGTATTCCTGCCAACTTGTTCAAAAACTGAAATGACCTTACTGATTTTAAATTTATCTGGAAATGATCCTTTACTCATGCGAACATTGAACAAATAGGTGAGTGGTTCCACAATTAAATCACAAGTTGCCTTAATTGTTTTACTGCCGAGATGATATATACCAACACAATTAACAGATGTATAAACAAACCAGATGAACAGAGCGAACAGGGTTTCAGTGTATTGTCAAGTGATATTAGGGAGATGTTGTCTTTACCAATAGGAAGTTCTGCAATGATAGTATTAGCAGTTGTAGTAAAATATATATCAAACTCATTGCGAGTTCTTTAGTCTGTAATTATGTGCCGTTTATACTCGGAGTTTTCATTATTAATGAACTTCCAACAGTCCCCCAGTTTATTTTAAAAAGTTTTAAATGCAGTTATCGAAGGCAGATACAGCCTTCACGGCATGCATTTTGGATTTTCATCCAACCATTTGGGTGAGATTTTTTTACTACATTCGATACTTTTTTCAGAGGAAAATGTTTATGAAGTAATTGATGAAAAAAATCTAGAAGGAATTCAGTGATAGATTCGGACGAGATGCAGTCCTAGAAATGTTGCCAAACAACATCCTGTAATGATGACTTTAATTAAAATATGCTGTTGGAGTTTATGATCCTACTGAAAATAGGAATGGTGTCAATGTTTACACTGTTTTTGATTTTAATGAATTGGGCATAGTTGTCTGAAAGGCAGAAATCCATTACAACCTTTGTGTATTATTCTTCCTCAAGACTGGTAAAAATGATTATCGATACAGCTAAATAAACCATTCTCAACTCAAGTAACCTGTGTAATTGTTGCATGGAATCCAAATGAGTTTGTAAGAAAAACGAAATTCAAGAGATTCAAAGAGGATTTTAGAAAGGGAAAGTTAAAGTCATCCAACAGTACACTTTTAGGAAATTTTTGAGAAATATAAACACTTTTCAAGATTATTAAAGAAGACCGTACAGTCAGTAATACATGCTGATCTGTAGATTGTAATGATTGCAATGTGACACAGACTAAGTTCAATGCAGCATACCTTAATATTACTTAGACTTGTTAGAATGATATATTTTCACAAACAAATACGACCACATATGAAGGAGGTACATATATTCATTTGTTCTAGTGGGATACTTATGAGCAGGTATATTCTCAGTGAAGAGGTGAGAATTTTTATAAATGAACATTAGGCATTATATTGGTGGATTTGAATACTGTTCTGCAAGTTTCGTTATAATTCAAGTTATTGATTCCTCTTAGTATTCTTTTTTGAACTATAAAGATTTGTTCGATATTTCGATCGCTACCCCAAAAAATATTTCCGTATCGAGCAACCGATTCGAAGTTATCAGTGTATATTGTTTTTATAGCCTCGTTGTGCATTTATTTTGATTTAACTCTAATTCCATACGATATTCCACTTAGTCTGTTTGCGAGATTATCAATATGAGAAGTCCAATTCATATTCTCGTCTATGTGGATTCCTGAAAATTTGGTGTTGTGGGACAGTTCAAAAGAAGAGTTTTGAAGGCCACCCTAACTGGAAAATCAATTTTGTCTTGGTTTGTTCTAAACAAAATCATATGTGTCTTCGATTCATTTAGTACAAGTTTATTTTTATTGAACCAGTCCTTGGTTTTGTTGAATAGATCTGTACTATTTGCCATCATCTCTGGAAAGGTTCCATCACCTGATAACAGACTTGTGTCATCTGCGAAGATAGTTTTGAACTGACATTGGTTTAGGTTTAGATTACACAAGTCGTTCAAATGAATGACGAACAAAAGAGGGCCGGCAATACTCCCCTGCGGAATTCCCATGTCTGTGGGAAGGGTTTCGGATTTATGGATTATTCTTCCATTTCGTTTTATTTCTACATTTCGAAGGCTATACTTCCACCATCAACGCTGATGTTCCCCATATTATCCATATTATCTCCAAACCTTTTTTATTGTATATCAACGACTTATTAAAAAAAAACAAGAATCCCATATATTGCTTTG
Source organism: Leptinotarsa undecemlineata (assembly GCA_015342065.1). NCBI lineage: Eukaryota > Metazoa > Arthropoda > Insecta > Coleoptera > Chrysomelidae > Leptinotarsa > Leptinotarsa undecemlineata. The sequence continues at coordinate 8,020 of WOGP01003358.1, forward strand.
TTGATGACAGCACACTCATTTGGATTCCAGGACATCGGCTACGGAGACACATCAGCAGGAGGTTGCATATCTTAATGAGGGTTTAGAAGTGATTTCAAATTGGAATGAAATAAACCAGGTTCAATTCAATGCCACAAAAATCCAGGCATCGGTTTTCTCCAAAAAGATAAGTGTTTCCGAACCGGACATAATAATGTCAAGTCAGACAATTCGGCTTTCTGCTTCGATAAGTTTGATAGGGGTTAAAATGGACACCAATATGTCTTGGCACAATCATGTCGCTAAAATTGCAAAGGCTACTTCTCAAAAACACTGTTTCGAACCACAAACTGTGCACACCTCAGCAACTTTTGATGCTTTATTGTTCAGTCCTTCTTTGGAGTATTGTTCTCATGTATGGAGCTCTGCCCCCAAACATAACCTGAAGTTTTACGTTTTACTTAAAATGCAATCATGGGTATATGGTCCAATTGTCCCAATAGAAGAGCCAAAGAGAGCCAAGTTCAAAAAAGCACGCCAAGTTTGATCAAATGATCAAGGTTTCGCTCACCGTTGCCTTCAATTACAGTGGCGTAGTGCATCATTGCCACATTGTTGTACGGCCAATAAGTTATGCGCCGCTTGCGAGGATCAATACGCAGAAAACATCCGATATTGTAGAAAAATAATTCATGGTTTCTGCATCATGATAATGCACCTGCTCACTTGTCATTGTTTGTTCGTAATTTTTGACCGCAAACAACACCGTAATCATACCTCAGCCATCGTATTCACCGGATTTGGCCCTTGGCGATTTTTTCCTGTTCCCAAAATGAAGAGACCTGAACGTACATATCAGAACTTCTTCGAGGATTGAAAAAAAAGCCGGCGCAGGTGTATTATAATTACTATAGTAATTACTGAATACGTACCTGTACTTTTGTTTGCAAATGGTCTAACAATAATTTACCAGAATTCCTCTCAAGTACTTACCTGTTGACTTTTTCATTCAGGTTTCAATGGTCAGTTCAGTATATTTCTGAAAATACTTTAACACATTATCATGAAGATGGAATGTTCCGCACTATGAGGAGCAGTAGAGCGTATCACAGTAATCTTCCCAGAGTATCAATGGTACGACTATTTTGTGGTCAAATCACGAGTACATATGTTTTTCTGCGATCGAAAAAGTTCATGTTAATGCTCTCAAAATATGTATGTAGGTAGTTTTGCATTAACGGTTCAAATCACTGTTTTTTTATGTAAATAATATCGACAGAGACTTCCATGTGTTAATTTAAGATAATTGAATTGAACTTCAGCAGTCATTTGTAACATAGAATCAAGCTCGGGTTTTAAATTGGATAATGGATATTGTCAATCAAATTTCAATGTAAAATTTCAAAAATACTGTCCCTTATTTGAATACCTGAAATAATGAAATTCTTTTGAAATAGTATTTTGCAGACTTTTTAACCTGTCTTACAAGAAAGGGGTTTTTCCTTCTTGTACTCCAACCATTCGTTTTGGAATTGAATTAGATATAATTTACAGGGTTCCTACACAATGAAATTAAATAAAAGAGGCAAAACTTCACTTACAACTTCATCCTTAATTGCGAGCATCGATGTTTTAGATATTGCCTCTTCAGCACCTAACTGGATAAAATTACGAAATAAAGAACTCAATGTAAGAGTTCATTTTGAAATTGATTGCTTTCTTCCTTTCTTTGGAAGATTCCCACATTTTTTTGTTTGAAAACTTAGAAGTAAACAGCCGAAACTTTACTTTCCCAAAAAATAATATATCTCTTTTGAAGTTCAAATAACTCTTTGAAACCCATATTTCAACATTTATCGCTTTCAGTTGCTAATAAACTGAAAGAAAAAGTTTTTCTTCTATCTTTATTACGCGATGACAAACATCTTAAATAGTGTTTATGTTTTCCATTACCTTGTCAATACGGTGATGTTAACAAGTGGTGTAGCTATTGAGTCTTCTCATCACAATAATATCTTGCAGGTACGTTATTTGTGGTTATTTTGTTTACTTGAAAAATTTTAGAATGTAGTTCATTGTTATTCTGTTCTACAGCAAACATCAAATAGCTTGTCTCATTTGTTAAAAACTATCACCACCATCTTCTTTTTCGTTTTTGACCTTGGGTAGCTATAATGATGAAGGCAGCACAAGCACCAGCAGCATCAAGGGTGTTCAGTTTTATTTTTACTTCAAAAGTGAGTTTGGTTTGGACAAGCAAGTGGTTTTGGTATATGAATACAAGTTGCTGTGTTACAAATTGTAGATCTGTACTTACCTTAAAGCTGCTCCCGTAACGTGGCACATTAAAATTGAGGAAAGAACTACTATCGTTATTCAAAAGTAAATCTGACATCAATTTGTTGTCATGGCTTGCCCCATTTGTTCAAAACTGTCTCTGCCACCATCATTTTTTTCGTTTTTGAACATGGACAGCAGCAGCAATGTGAAAGTATCTTTGAAAGAGAAACAAATCTCCAACCTTTCTTCAATGTTCCAGACTCTCAAGGTTGCAAGTGATGTTCGAGTCCCCAATCAGGCAGATGGCTTTTTTCTGGATGGAATCCAGCAGCTTCAAGTTATGCTTAGGGGCGGAACTTCATACATTAGATCAATACAAAGAAGGTCTCATGTGAGCTTTATAAACCATCGAAAATTGCTGAGGTGTGTACAGTTTTCTGCTTCGGAATAGTTTTAAGCTTTTGAGAAGCATCCTTTGCAAATCCAGCGACATGATTGTGTGTCCATTTCAACTCCCAACAAACTTATCGAAGCAGAAAACGAAATTTGATGGGTTTAATCCCATTATCAAACCCGAAACCGATAGTATAAATAAGATTTCAGACGAAAGTGTTTTTATTCATTTCATTCAAGTGATCATGATTTACCATAAACTAAACAAGTCATCAATCACAAATATTGATCTTGGTTAGTTTCACCCGAATTCGAAATCACTTCTAGGTCCTCATTAAGATACGCAACCTCCTGCTGACGATGAAGATGTGCATCCGCAGTCGATGTCCTGGAATCTAGATGGAATGACGAGACAAGTGTGCTGTCGTCAGCAAAGCAATATATTGGTTTTGTGGTTTTGGTATCTGGATACAAGTAGCTTTATTCAACAAATATGTTGTTAACATCCATCAACATGTAGCCAACATTATACTCTTCGAAATCAGTTCTCAGTTTTAACAATACTCGCCAAAATTCATCTCTCAATGATTTAAAATCTGTTTTTCCGTTAATCAGCTGTTGCCCCCATACGAACGACAACTCTCAGAAGGTGAGAAACTTGTGCGAGCTAAGGACTAACGAGGTCTTACGTTTCAACGTGTGATCCTAACACTGTTCGTCCGCTATATATGTTGAATTTCTTAATGTTAATTAATTGCTGATTCATCGTTTCTTAAATTAAATAGACAAATCCATTCAGTTTTCTGGCTTTTCTGTTAAGGCTTCAATCAGATTGAAATGGAGAATAACATTTTCATGTCATTATAAAAATTTCTTTGCATTGGTTGAATCACATATTCGCTATGAAAATACTCTCTGGGTCCATTGTAATTTACAGTTACAGAATACGAAATTTGTGCTACAGAAGAGGTCTTTGAGATATCTTACAAAGTCTGAGCCGAGAGATTACTGCAAGCCATCAGCCATAAAATATTTACTGTCACGTGTTGATACATAATGGAAATAGTATGCTCAATTCATAAAAATAAAACTAGCATGTACACTCCCGGAACAAATTGTCACAACACCAGACAGAACCATATGCTTTACTTACCTATTCCAAAATTCACCTTGACTCAGCATTATTTATGAAAGTATTAAAGTATATAATCAGCTTCCTACCATTATAAAAAATAGCAGATATCAAAAATTCCAAAGTACAGTTAAAGATCTTTTAATCAAAAAAGCTTATTATTCAATCCATGAATTCTACCATGATAACCTATAATGTTCACCTAAACTCATCTGTCTTCTTAATGTTTCATTTGTTATGTCTGTATTTTTTATATTTTATGTCGTGTATGTTTTATTTGTGAAATTGCTTATGTTTGTATTTTTTATATTTTATGTCATGTCTTGTAGTTTGTATTTTTTATATTTTATGTCATGTCTTGTATTTTGTATTTTTTATATTTTATGACATTCATTTCATTTTTTACAAGACTTTGTCAATAAGATACCAATCTTCCGACAATAAAGCATATTGATTGAATAATTGATTGATATCAAACTCGCAACAGCAGCACCATCCAAATATGCTCTTACAGTCTTGTATTCAAGGTCATTGGACCGCTTATTCCACCATTATGGCATCATAATGGTACTGAAATAACTTTCAGGGGTGAGTTTACCTGGTACACATATACTATATTTTGAAAAATAGGACTTTGAATAACTTTCAGAGAAGTACTACAGGAAAATCTTCAAGGCGCTATTAGAGCAATGTCTGTGCGAAATTAGTGATTCATATTGGATGTCAATCGCTGGAGATCAAATCCATTTGGAAAAACGTTCTCAGGAGTCCCTAAACAGTGAAGTTCGAGGTGTATGAAGTTGAACTTCGAAACGATGAGCAGCCACAGTGCGTCGCGTATTTCTGTTATGTACCGCTCTTGGTGGAATCAAATGTACCAGGTCACTTGAACATTTTCCGTGAAAGTATCTATAGAAGAAAGACAAATCTCCAACCTTTCTTCGAAGTTCTAGGCTATCAAGGTTGCAAGTGATATTCACATCTCCAATAAGGCGGATGGCTCTTTTCTGGATGGAATCCAACAGCTTCAGGGTATGTTTGGGGGGCGGAGCTCCGTACATGAGAACAATACTCCAAAGAAGGTCTGATCTGAGCTTTATAAAACATCAAAAATTGCAGAGGTGTGTACAGTTTTCTGGTTCAGAACAGTGTTCCAAGCTTTTGAGAAGCAGCCATTGCAAGTCCAGCAATATGATTGCGCCAAGACATATTGGTGCCCATTTTAACCACCAACAAACTTATCGAAGCAGAAAGCGGAATTGTGTGACCTTACACATAGGAATAAGTCGTACAAATACTTTTTGCGCGAGGAGGAGAAAAAAGTACCTGAGAATTCAGAACGAGATACTCGAAGATTTTAGCGACCAGGTTGAATAGATATTGGCTGGATGAATGCATACATTTCTATCGTTTTATACGGATAAATCATTCACGGTGTCTTATGCAATATTGGAGCTATTTATGATTTTGTATGGTGTATGGTATATGCCCAATATTGTTATACATTAAATTTGGATTGGTATCTGCGGTACGGTTGTTGGAAAAGCGTCTTTGATGTGCTAGGAGGCTCGACACTCAGAGGTAAACATTTTTCATAACCGTGTTACTCTCACAATTTAATTCATTTATGATCGTTACTTTAATCTTATATATCATTGCTTTTTAGACGTTTTTTTTGGTGCTATATTGCTGCTCGTTATCAAGCATTAAAGTTGGGAAATTTCTTCTGGATTTTCATATGAAATTAAATGTAGCTTTTACAAGGGAATGTCGGACTGAGCTTAGTTGAAAGAGAAAGAACATCCATTGGATACATTCAAGAACCAGGATCACGGATGAGTACCTCGTAGAGGAGAATTCTTTTATTTAATCTTTATTTATTTTACTTCTTTTATTACGAAAGCAATAATATTAAGGATATTAATCATAATTAATAGTAATTGTTATGATAAGGTTGTCTAGAGGTCAATTAGACCATTGTCTCTTTTTCATTAGTAGATACGTTATTTATAACTTTCTTTTTTTTCTCTTGCAAGAGCTCCCCCAATTAAGCGAGGTAAAAACTAAGTTTAATATAGTAAGTTTTATATTTATATATAATTTTCGCCTAGTAATATACATTTATTATTTATCAACAATTTATTTTTGTTGGGTAGGGGACTGTTGATGATTTATTTTTAGTGGTTTTTTCTTTCAAACAGCTAGAACATCAGAAAACCACTTGGCGCCCAAATTATCAGATCAAGATTGTAATTAGTGTGTTAAAATCTTAAACCCACGGCCCTAACAGAGCAGGCACATTACCTGCCATACTTTACCGCTCCAAATTCGGCTCAAAACCTGGAAATTAACATACATACATGTTGAGCGTAATAAACTAGCGCCCGAACGCGGGGCCAATTTTTTATTGTCAGTAAAATTATATTGCAAAACCTATGGTTTATGTATTCTTGTTTCCTTAGTGTGTAAAAGTTGAATTATTGCTTTTGTAATGTATTGTTGATTATTTGTAATTTTCGTAGTTTGTAAGACATTGAGTTATTGCTTTTGTAATGTTTTATTTATAGTTAAATTGAACAAATATGATGTGGTATACGTTTTTCTCGTGATTCAACAAAATTTGCATTCGGTTGCACCAATAATTTGTCATTTTATATGAAGGTTTGTGTAATTTTTTTTTAAATCTGCTCTAATTGGAAAGTTTAAAGTATTATTTGTTCGTATAAGGGAAAAGTTGCTTGCAAACAAAAAAAAATTAAATAAAAAACTTTCACGATCATTTCCAGTTGAAACATCGCTTGATATCAAGACTTGAAAAAGGTTTACCTCTCGAGTGTCGAAAGAAACAGACCATATATATGTATTTTTTTTAATCGTCCTTGAATTAAGTTTTTGTTCAATGTCGAGTATTTGAATATCATTGCTTAGAACGGATAGTTGCCGGTTTTAGTCGGAAATTTTATTATAAGGCTTACAACTTTTTTTTTTTGTTTGTTGCATTCGAGCGTGCCGAACATTTGCATTTAAATCAGTTATTGCATTCAGTAACTTCGAAAATGGATTTAGCTAAATTAGTAAGAGATGAGTTACAATACGAATTAAGTGTTAGAGGATTTTTGGAATTTCAGTCCGAAACAGTATGTTCTATGCGACGTCAGTTGAAAGAACTCATTCAAACAGAAACTTTTGGTCAATTAGTAGATCCAGATACATTCGACCCTGATATAACACAAGAAATCGATTTTTGTAACAGGAAATGCGTAGATTTGGAAAATTATGTCCACAGTCATAGCTTCCACTCGGGTACCACTAGTGAATCGCGATATGTAGATACAAAATTGAAACATTTATACGCACGTGTAAATAGACTTCATCCCGATGATGACGCGTTAAAAGCCGGTGTCACTAATTTAATCGAACAGTTAGGTATCATTGAAGAAAAATTTGATGAAAAGTTAAATTCTGATAATTCAGTTTATGTAGTTGCCAACGATGTTACGAGTAACACT
>WOGP01003359.1:0-15311 GCA_015342065.1 Leptinotarsa undecemlineata
GAATATGTGTGAGCCACAATAAACCATTGCGGGTTGCGGGGGGGGTCGAATAGATTCACTCACTTTGAACCTAACCTTACCTAGGTGGGGAAATATATTTCAACTTATTCAATTCCTTTATTAATGAGTAATTACGAGGTATGTTAAAAAAATTAAATGAATTTTTAGTTTTGAAAAAAAAATTTTTTTTTCATCAATTTCTATTATGTCCCATTCAAAGTAGCCCTCTGAGAAATAATACAGTTGTAACAGCGTTTTTTTTTTGAATACTGAAAGCAGTTCTGATATGTACTTTTTAGAATGCCCTTGAGATTAGCGATTCGATTTTAATCTCCCCAATCGTCACAAACCACCATCTTTTTATGGGACTCTTCGATCTTATGAACAGTTAAAAGTTGTAGGGGGTAAATCTGGTCAATACGTAGGACCAATAACGGTGTTACGTGCCAACTTCAATATAAAACTCCTTATTGACCGTAGGACCATGTGGTAAGAACTATATATGCACTATGCTACAGTAACTTAAAAAAAGTGAGCAAAATCTAGACACTTGATCGAACTTGGCGTAAATTTTTGATCTTGATTTTCCTAGCTCTTTAATTGGGACGATTGGACTTTGGTTTCGATGTCATAACCATAGACCCATGATTCGTTATGACCCTTTTCATTAAAATTTTCAACAATTCTTCAGCGATGCTCATGCGACGGGTTTCTTCTGCAAAGTTCAGCATTTTTGGAACGAACTGCTGCACGCTTCATGTCCAAAAAAATCTCCAAAACAATTGCACGGCATGAGCGAATAGATATGTTGATATCCTCAGTAACTTCTCTAATAGTAATTCGATGATTCTTCATAACAATTTTTTTCACTTTCTCAGCATTTCAATCGGTTGTTGTATTAGGGCGAGCGTCGTGGAAAGCTTATACCACTAGAAAACTTTTTTTGAGTCAGAGTACAATTACTGTATATCACTGTCAAGATTCCAAGTGGTTTGGAGCACCCAATTCCATTTTTCATTCGAAATTTGATGCACTGTTTGATCAATTTTTTTCGATAACAGAAAATCGCCGAATACGCAAAATACGTCTAACATTTATACCTCTCACCAACAAACTAAACGAGCTGAACAGCTGAAACTGTGAAAATATATTCCAAACAAGTGTATTAACATAAATAAATGTGATCAATCACCCTATTTTTTGAAAAGACCTCGTACTATTTCAAAGAAGTACCATCTGTTGGTGAATGCTACGAAAAATATATATTGGTCATTTGAATTCATTGTATCGCCTTCAAAGTGTCCCTCTTGGACATAATACACTCATACCAATGAACAACCCAGTCATCAAAACTTTTTTAAACCATTTTTTGGAATCGACTTCAGTACATGCTGATAAATCTCTTTTATATAATCTTTCGGTTCCCTGAAATTTCTAGAAAATTTCTACCGGACCGATATCAGGTGAATACGGTGGCTGTTCGAAAAGCTGTACCATCACCTTCACTTTTGATCGACCTTAACGAGCTTTTTTCGGTTTTGACTCAGTTGGAAGTCTCATTCCGAAGCTTGTTAACTGCTCCACAAATCAAATTCGTAAACCAATATCTCAGCACCATTTATGGATGTTAGATCGGAATTTAACTCGTTCTAACAAGTCTTCAGTGACTTGCAGAAAATACAAGTATTTTGGTACCAGTTGAGTAGCATCTTATCATGACTTAAAAGTCATTTGAAATGGTACGAACTGATTGGTGAGCCGTATACATTTCAGTGGCTACCTCTCTCAGCCTTCAACGACGATTTTTTTTCACCAATTCTTTCACTGTAGCGATATTAAGTTCAGCTGATGATGTTGATGGCCGGCCAGAGTGAGATAAATCGTCTACCTAACCTAGACCGCTTTTAAATGCACTGTTTTTTTGAAGGACAAAACACAAGCACTACAACAAAATCCTAAAGGCCCTCTCACATTGGATTTGAATCGCTGGAGATTGAATCCATATTCAGATTTCAGTTTTATACTTGATGATGGGATCAAACCCGAAACCGGTCGTAAAATAAAATGTTCATGTGGTACTTAGACAAAAATGTTTTTATTCATTTCATTTAGGTGACCATGAGATATCATAAAGTAAACAAGTCATCAATCACACATATCACTCATACATACGTACCTGTTTTTGATAAAGTCGATTTTAAGTCTAATGCAATCTTTTCAGCGCTTCGGCAAACTAAATCCATCTATCACTCAAACTTCGCGTGAATATAGACTACAATTGTGCCAACCGAGCTAGAAACATAATTTCCACAACTCCTTCTAGCGGGTTTTTTGAATGATCGGTTCCTGATACTTTCACAACATAATTTATATTAAGTATACACTTGGGCAGATGCTCTATTGATATCGATTTGTATATTTCCCAGATTATAGAAAGTTGAAAAGTGCAAGAAACGGTGAGAATATTTTTAAAGTAACAATTTTTATTCGAATAAAACAGTTATGTAATGGAATGTTTTGAAAAGAGATTCGTAGATAGAAGTAATGTATCTTCACTATCAAATCCTTGTCTGAATGACTAATTCAAAATTTCAACAAGGAAAACCCACGTAATTCAAAGTAATTCTTGGAATGAATATATCATTGTAAATTCAATATTTGTCGTAGCATATCACTTTGAGAAGATTAATCTGATTCGTTATCAAAAATTAAATCTGTATATTGATGACGTCAACTGAATTGGAAAACACTTTGTATGTAGAAGACGAATGACGTTCAATAATAGAAATAATACTCACATAGTCGTTGTAGTCGTCTCAAAAACAAAATTAGAATATACATCAGAATAAACAAGGCAACCGTCAACCAAGTAATTAAGATCGGAAACATCACAAGAATTCCTTGGGATGAACGTAATTGTTCGAAACAGTTCAATAACTATGATATAATTTATTGAACAATATTGTAACACCACGGTCGTCTTTATTTTTGGCCAACGGGTGGGATGAAACTAATTACATTTAGGTTATTATAGTTAACGAACCATGAAGACCATTCCATTAGGAAATAGCATTGAGTTTGGACAATTCAAATCGAGTTATTAACTTTCTTTGTCTATTCCAATAGTTCGATGATATTTTTTATCGGAATTATTCTGGGAATTGTTTCACATTAAGCTATTCAAAAGGCCCCTTTGTTCACAACTAACTTTGATAATATGAACGTTGGTTCAGCTTTTTTTAACTGAATTATTAATATTCAGTTAAATGTTATTAATTGGTCTATCATTAGATGCTTTCCATCTTTAAATTCAAATAAAACAAAGTGTGTATAAGATATTTTTTTATTTTTTTATCTGTCGAAAGCTTTTGCCTCAATCAATACTCATATTACAATTGATAAACTAGGTGAACTGGGTTTCCGCGGCAAATTTCTTTCGTGGCTGGCTTCACATCTTGAGATCAGAAAAGTTATTCTGAGAAATGACAATCAGAGATCTCTCCCATATGATGTGGAGGCTGGTGTACCTCAAGGATCGATTCTTGATCCGCTAATTTTTCTACTATATTTGAATGACCTTCCCAAATACGTCAGCACTAAACACCTCATTCTATATGCTGATGATACCACTTTAGCAACGGAAACAGAAACGTCTGAAGAGCGCATTGGAAAAATGAATATACTGGCAAAGGAATTTACCACGTGGTGTGGTAAAAATTCTGCTGAAACAGTTCATATGCACTCTTTCACCAGAAATGGAATATCTGAGAATAGTATAATCTCAGTAAATGATAGTGAAGTCCCTTTCGCAAAATCCACCAAATTTCTAGCAGTATTTGTGGACGAAAGTATGAGATGGAATGCATGGATGGAATAACAGTGTCAATCACATTTGCAAGAAATTGAATAGTAGTTACTTTGTTAGATTGCAACTGAAAAATATTTTTGTGACGACTCAGTTGATCAGCATTTATGCTTTTTTTTATTCCCATATTTCCTATAATATTATTCTATGGGGTGGTGCAGCGAAAGCATACAGGGTCTTTGTCTCTCAAAAGAGAATTGTACGATTGATGTTCGGCCTACACTATAGAGAAACGTGATAATTTCACTCGATTAACACCTACAAATGCATTCTCTTGTGCTCAATTTAAAAAAATCAGTAGCACTAGTATTTGAAAGCAATGATCAAGCATCATTAGTTAAAAATAACTTGAAACTGCACCTGAATAATGGAGTAATTTGAATTGAAAGTGATGCAACAATTTTGGTTTCATTTTAGACGAGTCATTAAGATTTATGGTGCATTAAGATTACTATATCCTCACCCCAATTTATCTATAAAGAAAATGTTATGCGAGTCTCTAGTTTTATTACAATTTAATTATTGTTCTCCGGTCTATGGACCTTGTCTTGATTGATATACTTGGTCCAGAGTACAACGTTATATATATGCAATAAGGAAGTATGAACATGTGTTCGATAAGCTTGCGGAACTGAATTGATTTAACATGAAAATTTGAGAAACAAATATGTTTTTCGTATTCGATTTTTCATCTTTATAATTCTATTCCCAATTCGCTAAAACACGATAGTAATTTTTATAAATTCAAAAAAGAGCTTAAAATTTTTCTGCAAGTTAACACATACTGATGCATTTCATTTTCGAATACCCCCTTTTTTTCTTTTTCTTTTATTGTAATATGTGTTTGACAAGAAGTAATTTTTCGTTATCTTCCATATAACTATTTTCTTTTTTTTTCTTTCATTTTGTTGTTGGTGGTGAATATTCAGGTGACCCAACAAATGCCAAAAATTGTGTTATATAAATATAGATTTTAGGATTAGTTATTAGTTATAGTCTATATTAATTGCTTAATTTTTAAGAAAAAAAAGTCAACCTAATTGTATATCCCTGGACCTCACAAGAAATAATATGGGGAATTAAATGTTTCTTTTGGAAATTACTATTTTTACAGTTTTTCATTACTAATTATGTAACAATAACAACAAATATTAAATAACATTAACATCTAGACTAACGAATTGCACTAAATAAAGTGTTGGAAATGGCCTCCTTCGGCTTCAATACAAGCGTCTAGCCGCCGCATCATTGAATTTTGCACTCTTCTGAAAATACCATAAATAATAATGAAGGGTTGCCTTGGAAAACAATTGCAGCATTTGATAAACAACTTGACAGTTGTTGTCAACTTCAAAAGCTTTTAATTTATAATTGTTGTAAAAAGTGTGTTAAGTGGTTAATTTTCGAGCCATTTTTGTAAAACATGGATCAATTTACTAACAGTGGAATGGCAGATATACATTTCTGTTATGGAATGGCTCACGGAAACTCGAATGCTGCAAGACGCATGAAAGATTTACTCAGCATATAGTTCCTATTAGAAGAACTTTTGCATTCATGACTTTCTAAAACAGGCAGCTTCAAAATATCGACGGTTGTCATTGAAAGACCTGTCTTAAATGAGATTGAAGTTGATCCTCGTACCAGTACTCGGAAAATAGCTGAAGAACTGAATATTACCCATGTTACAGTGTGGCAGATTTTAAGAGCCCAGCAGCTATATCCCTATCACATGCAACGTGTGCAAGCTTCATTGCCCAGAGATTTGCCGGTTAGACTAGATTTTTCTAATTGGTTACGCTGTAAAATAAGAAGAAATCCAGGTTTCCTAAGTCGAATATCGGTTACAATTGAAGCTTGTTTTTCTCGCAATTCAATTATTAACTTCCACAACAATCACATTTGGGCCGAAAACAATCCACACGCCTTGATAGAAAATAATTTTCAAGAACAGTTTTCTTTTAATATTTGTGTTAGAAGTGTCGGTGTCCATCTCATTGGGCCTCACCTCCTTCCACCTATACTTAATGGAGAAGAATACCGAATGTTTTTAGAATTTGTTTTACCTGGACTTTTAGAAGAAATTTCAGTCATGGTAAGATTCCGTATGTGCACTATGGTGCTCCACCACACTTCTGTGTAGTGGCACGGCAATTTTTGGATGAAAATTACCATTATCGCTGGATTGGGAGAACCGGCCCACACCCATGGCCACCTCGCTCTCTCGAAATGAATCACTTAGATTATTTTCTCTGGTGACACCTCAAAGCGTTGGTATACAAAACTGCTATTCAAAGTGAAGAGGATTTACGGAATAAAATCAATAATTCATGTGACATAATAAAAAAAATGCCAGATATTTTCAGTAGAGTGCAAAATTAAATGATGTGGCGTCTGGACGATTGTATTGAAGACGAAGGAGGCCATTTCTAACACTTAATTTAGTGCAACTCAGTCTAGATGTTAATGTTATTTAATATTTGTTGTTATTGTTACATAATTAGTAATGTAAAATTGTAAAAATGATAATTTCCTAAAGAAACATTCAATTCCCCATATTATTCCTTGTGAGGTCCAGAGATATGCAATTAGGTCGGCTTTTTTTCTTAAAAACTAAGCAAAATACAAAAAAATTCTATTGAGAAAAAAGTTGTATTTCTAATTATTCAATCCAAAGAAATCATAAAAATTGCACAAAAGTCAGTAGCGTAGAATTTTAGGTCAAAAATATTCGGTCAAATCCCGCTCGACACGCCACTGGACTTAATAAATTGAATCACGTTCGGCCTACATTAGCGCTTCTTGGTGTTGTAAATGTCACTGTCAAATTACAACAAAATTAGGCTGAAGATATTCAAGATAGGTAAAGGATATATTTAGATATTTTTTAAAATTTTTATTTCAACACCCTGTATCTTGAGAACGAAGGACTGGCGGACCCATGTTTATATGAACATTTCGTTTAAAAAATACCTGAAGAATCGTCAGTTGAATTTATAGTACATACTTAATTGACACCCTGTATTATGAATATTTAAAATAGCAAGGGTTGAGTGGTACAGCACCTTCGGGTGAACTCCTCCTTGGGATTTCTGAGTAACAACGTGAATATCATGTAACATTTTATTTTTCATTGGAAATAAACACCGTAGTATGTGCAGGTCAGGTCCTATCCCCCGAAGCCCCGATATATTCGGGAGGGCGCGTCAGCATTATCAACCAATGACCACTCCTCACAACCGTGGGGTACCTGATCATTAGGTCTGAAAATCATGTGCCCTGAACAAGCGCAGTGAGTCAAGAATGACAGCCTTCTGCATCTGTACGGCTAAGATGTCTGCCTTAGTGCGGCAAGCCGGTATGATTTTAAGATTCGAGAGTAGAGAGGACATCATTCCACCAAGAACTCCAACAATCAAAACAATCATCTTGACAGATTGGTCTGGATAGAGTCTGCGGAGTTGAAAGAGAAAATCTCGATATTTTATCCGTTTTTCCTCCTCTTTTCTGATGATATTCGTCACGCCCGGAGCTGAAAACTCCATGACAAATATCGTCTTGCACTGGTGGTTGAGAAGGACTACATCAGGCTTATTGGCTTGTATGAGCCTGAGGGTGGGGAACGAATAGTTCCAATAAATTCGGCACTTCTCGTTCCCCACAACGTTCCCACCATTATTATTATTATTAGTATTATTATATGCAAAAACTAATTATCATAACTCTCCTCTCGACTATGACTATCACGACTACCCAACTGGATCCTCTAAACTTATTAAGCATCCTAAACATTGAACTAGTGTGTATGAGAGAAGCCCAATATACAGAGGAATTCAATTTCTAAATCATCTGCCTGTCTGTATAAAGTTGGAAGAAAACTTCAATGTTTTCGAAAGAAAACTTAAAAACTTTCTATGTAATGAATGTTACTATGACATATCAGAATTTATGGGCAAAAAGATAACGTGAGTTATGACACTCGGATGCCCTGGTTATTATTATAACCTTCAAAACTTCCAATATTGTCATTTTATCTGATTTTATGTATACATTATGTTTGTGACGTTTCCAATATCATGTAAATATGATCAGACTGGAATGAAAATTATTATTATTATTATTATAATTTTACATGACTCTGGCGTATAAATCAGGCTGAATTTGACCAATGGTATGGGTAATGTTGGCTTTGAGGACCGCTGTGGTTTATGGCTTATTCGCATACACCTACAACTTATGAAAACCCTACAAGAAAAAGTCTAACGGGAACAAATCTCACCATCTCGGTGACCAATTCACATCACCTCCACATGAGACGACTATTCCCTTAAAGTGCTCGTGCAGAATATCCTATGTCGTATGATTTGTGGCATGTCGTTGGTGTCCAAGTCATCCATTGAAGGCTAAAAGAAGTTGGTAATCATCGACCTATAATGCTCGCCATCGACAGTGAAGGCCTGGCCAATGGACCGATGACACCAAACAGTAACTTTTTTGGGATTTATGGGACGGCTCTTGGATCTCGTGTGGATTGATATCATCCCAAATTCGACAATTTTCTTTATTCAGATAACCATTCATTCAGAATTGGGCCTTATCGTTGAAAATTATTGTTCTATGTCAACTGTCAACTGCTCATTGTCAACTGCTCATTGTCAATGGTCGTTTAACTTCAGTTCCAAACTGGGGAGCCAGCCGGGTGGAAAAAAAGGCACATCTATAAAACACAATTATCTTTTCAGCACTGTTTCTCCATGTCCTTAATTTTCTGTACGGAGCTGGGGAGGTTCGCTAGTCTCACACGTTACAAACTTTGTGTAACCTGTGATAACTTACTTTGGAGCTGTTTCAATCCTGCTCGAAATAGTGAATATCACTGTACAGAGAATTGAAATAACTCTAGGGCAATAAGTCATGACACCACATTTCTATTTGAAAAAAAAGTTTATGGCACCTTCTCTGTCACATCACTGGCTTTTTCATAAGAAAGTGATGAAAATGAAGATTTCCCCTCATTTGATATCTTGATCTGTTCAAAAAAGTTGAGAGGAGGGGACTATTTACGTCCGTATTTTATAATTCATGGAAAAATAGTTGAGTTGAGTGCATCTTGAGATACTTATTTAAAAAAAATTTAATGTAACTATGTAACCAATCGATTATCAGAATTCTAAATGTTTCTCACAGCTTGCCTACGTAATGGTATATTTTAATTTTATTATTTATTTTTATCTCAATCTTCAATTATATCATATCTACTTTGCATAAAAATAACGTCAATTGAGAAATTACTGATTACACATAAAAGTCAAATTTTGAAGTGTATTCAATATGTAGAGAAGTTTCAAATTGAAACCGATATTTTGAACTTTTGTTCAATCAGGATTTCGGAAAGGGCATAGCTGTTCAACCGCCCTTCTACGTATTGCGGATGATATAATGAAAGCAAAAGATGAAAATAAACGTACGGTGTTAGTCCTACTAAATTAGAGCAGGGCGTTTGATACTATTAATCACAATATTTTGTTAAGCATATTGGATTATGATGGTTTTTCTGCGTTATTGACGGACTATTTGAAAAATAGACAGCAACTGGTTAGTATAGAGAAATACAACTCAGAGAAATACTTATATCTCAAATCAGGGGTACCTCAAAGATCTATACTTGGCCCTTTATTGTACTCTATATAAACATCCAACTTAGTGCAGGCTCTTCACACTTGTCAGGTGCATTTATATGCTGATGATACTCAAATATACCACAACTTTTCGGCGAAAATGGCAAACAATGTTTGTGACAATATCAATGCAGATATAAATAGATTTGGTGAATTGGCAACGGGCCACTGTTTATTTATAAACCCTAGTAAATCAAATGTAATGATCTTTGGTACAAGATTTCACCATTCCATAATGAATAACTCTGTGAGCCACAAGATATTGTTAGTGAAGCAAAAAACCTTGGTGTTTTGATGGATGTAGATCTGAAATTGAAAAACTTCACAAATAAACTCTTACAACGTGCCCATTCTGCACTGAAAATCATCTGTGGTAATCGACATATTCCGTCTCATTATGTTGGTGCTTTCAGTTTTCAGTTTAATAAAAATAACTGCTTAAACGCAAGAGGAACATAAGTGGAACCACCTATTGGTGTGACACCCAAGTAAACTTGCCGAGTTTTCATGTCAGTATTGGTGATATTCCAGGGTTTTCCAATTCAAACATTCACTTCTAAGTTCTAACTTTTATTAACTCATATAATGAATAACATCTTCGATTCATATATTTGAATGATATATTTCTCAGAAAAATGTTTCCAAAACAAAAAACATTATTTGATGTAGTATTACCTCATTATAATATTCAACATTTATTCATTTATTTTCATGCGCAGTTAAACATTCACCAGTTGATTTTTCCTTTATATAAATTTTATTGAATGAGAAATTGATAGGTATAATTCTTCAAAACCTCAACTAACACATTCAAGCCAAGGGTAATTTTGTCCAAAAGCTTATCGAACCATATTTTGAATGAAGTTTCACTAGTGCTAAGGATAAATATTGCCATATCGAGAGGGTATTAAGGAGACCATCTATCTAATTGTTGATTATAGTTATAAATTCCTAAAACGTTAAAGTGGGTGATGTGTAACTACGTTCAGTTATTTATAACAAATTTTCAGAAATTGATTTTACACTGACAGTTATTATCAACAGCAGTAAATGTGAATCTTACAATTCATTACGTTTTTATTAACAAACTGGTTTTTTAATTGTTTGAGGTATATCCATTGACGTGATGACCGCATTTAATGCAAACTTGTTTGTTGATTTCGAGACAACCTGAAGGAACTATTTGACGATCAACGGATTTCGATCTTGACTGCCCTGTTTCCATTATATCTAAGGAGTAGTTCAGTGGAGACTGCACATACGGAAATTCTGCAAAAAAGTTCGTGATCAGTACGTATAAATTTTAAGTAATAATTTTCTCGAACAACCATGGATTTTGGAAATCTTCCAGTTTAAAAAATGAATGAATTAATATCAATAAGTTTTCAGGAAGAGGCAATTTGAAGAACACAGATAAATACAATTTTCTATTAGAAAGGTCCAGTTTGACAGTAACTTCTGAAAATAATTTCTGATTAAGAATAAGCAAGAAGAGTTCAAAATATTGTTAAGTACCTGGTTTCATTGAAGCCTTCAAAAAGCTTCGGATATTTCTGAAACCTACTGCCAAAAAGAGGTAAAATCAGTTCATTTCATTAAATCAATTCATACTTTCGAATCTAACTCTATCAGCAGAATAATATTATATGAGAACAGTCCTGTCGTTTCAAAAACTCATTCTAATGCGAATATTTATTCTAATACGTCGTGATATAAAACAGCCTCGGGTGAACTTCGCCCTTTCATTGATTTTTGTATCTATTCCTTCTGTATAAACAATGTATGTCAATGTATGAATCTCATTTATTATTATTATTATACTGATTGATGAAGAATTTTGTACTGGGTACATTGATACTGTTCAATCTCTTCCAAATATTAACTTTATGCTCTTTTCAGCTACTTAGTATATGATGTTGTTAGGCGATTTTTGACCTATTCAAATTCAAGAGAAATTCAAACTGAACCGAAGCGCTGCCGAAACAGTCTGAAAATAGATTCCTGCTTGAAATACACTCGCATGAGTTCATTGGCAGGTTAATATCTCTGTCCGAAAACACCAGCCCCAGAACCCGAAAATGGTTTTGATCCATCTGTGAACCAACAACTCTCCAATCCTCTCCCTCTCGGGAAAAGATAGGGAAGTTCGTAGTTGACAGTTGGAGGCATAATATCAGCGGTTGTTTTCAGCCAGCAGTCTAGTGTACTCTTCATCAGGTTGATTTGTGTAATTGGCAATGTGCACAAATCTATATGATATCCACTTAGCCTCTTTCTCCAGAAAAAAGTGGAGAAGAGGTAGTTCTAGAAGGATATCTATGACCGCTAACGGTGTTGAACCACATATAGCCAAACAAGCCTGTCTGTGAGAGCCAGAGAACGTCACATGAGCCGTTTTCTGCAAAGCCTTTGGCAACCAGTTGAATGTCCTTAAGTGATCATTGGTCTGACAACCATCACATATATCCATTGAACCTGTTTGGGGTCTAAACCTCAAGTTTCAACACAAATCCTTCAACATGTCCTTAGGGACAGTGTAGATTTGTGTGAAACTTTTTTCAAATGAGTATTTCAGATGAGTTTTCTATTAAAGACAATGCTAAGATATTTCATCCCATTTCCAAATGAAGTAACCTCACCATGAAGGATATTACACGCTATCCTTCCCAACGTGAACCTTGCCAAGATAACAAGGTCATTTGTATGAGCTTGCAGATCTACTTCTCTCCTAACGTGAGATTCAAGCAGACTATCTATCAGAAGCGACCTCGGAAGAGATATTACCCGACTTTGGGGGCAGCTACTGGTGACCCTGAACCTTATGGCCTCTTCTTGAAGAGGCATAGTTGCAGTTCTGTTTACCAGCATTGCATAGATCCATCCAGTTATAGTCGATTCGATGCTTTTCTTCAGCCAGGTCTGATGCTATTGATTCAGATAGTGCATTGTCAAATATTCCTTCAATATCGGAGAATACATCAATCGCAATCTCTTTGTTGTCAAGGGATTAGGGGATTTTCTCTACAAATTCGTCGATTTTCCGGTTTCATTTGCATACTGGTGGTTATTCAAGGGGCCTACATATGAAGCAGACGCCCTTTTTTTGGCCGTTTGGCACCCTCAAAAAGAGAGGTCTGTTATTAACAAGAGTTTGACTTCCAGGAAAGTGATTTTCTATCAAAAGCTCTTATGTTTCTTTCCTAAAGGTCATAAATATTCCATCGGGTCGTTTCAGCGACCCAGTTACAGAACTCGGTTCTCCAGAGAAAATCTTGTGAATTCTTGTGCAGTGAGATACATCAGAGATACTTTCACACAACTTCCTCCAAGATTCCCGTTTTGGCTTTCTAATTTTCGTGTTGTATGTCGTTGGAGTTATTTTATAAAACTCCCAGATACCCGACTCTTTAACTCGATTGAATAATCATCGAACTTCTTTTCTAAGTTTTTCAGGGCTTTCGTTCTCCAAGAAAAATTATGGTTATTTCTTTTAATTCTCCGTAGATAGTTCTCATGATAGAATGAGAATACTGCTTAGCAAAATTGCAAATAGTAATGAATCCGTTCTCATAGTGCGATTGAAGGGAGTTCTTAAGTATTGCAAGACAGAAGTGCTAAAAAAATAATTTTCGAAAAATCATCACAAAACATTTTAAACTCAATAGGAGGTGATATTCCCGACTTTTTTCAACGGAGAAAATAGATACTTTACTGAAAAAAGCTTTCGTTTTAATGTTCATATTAATTTCTTCTGAACTAGTGAAGAAATTTCCAGATTCAAAGCGGTAATGAATAGGGAGTTGAAATCTCTATCAACAAAAGTTACTGTCTAACTGAAGTTTATACTCTTTATAATTGATCTGACCTTGATTATTTTCGAAATTTCTCGAAGAATTAAAACCCAGCAAAGTTGAAAACGTTGACTTCCCACAATATTGGTGTAAACTTCTTTTAAATGATTGCTAATCTCACCTGTTGAACCACAATTGCTATCCTCAAATTCGTTGGAATCCTCGAGCAACGGCAAGTTATCAAACGTTTCTGATCGAGTGGGTTCTATTCCATGAAATAAGTCCAACCTAGAGTCCAAAGAAAATTGTTTTCCGGACATCAATATCCCTCTTATTCTTCTCCGCATAGCTAAAAACAAAATAACTTTATGAACCATGACATAATGACAACATTAAAAGCTCAAAAAAGGAAATGAAACTACTTTTACGAGCACATCAAGCGAAAGAAACCAAAATGGCGTGCACAGGCTGCTTGGTTTAGCCAAAACCTTACCAGGACTATCTTTCGCGTCTTTTCTCAATTGTATTGTTTTTGAAAACTCATTCAAAACATCTCCTTGGTCGTAAATTGCGGCAAACGACCCGTTCACGATTTTTGGGGAAGTGGGGATATTGGACAGTAGTAAACTCGTTCCGAAGTTCTCATGTTTCTCTTTAATTTCTGTGAAAAATAGAGTAAAAGTTGGACAGTTCTTCACTTATCTGAATTCCCGTCGATAAATTGTGAATTGCTTACCTCCGAGTGGAACTTTTGCTCTTGAGGCACCGCTAGCCGCCTTCTCACTCAGCACTTCATCTGCAACGAACATAATTTCCTTCCAATCGGCCGAAATGTCCTCCATGGTCGTTCTTGGGGAAGTAACAGTGAACCTTATTACGTATTTTCCTCTCAAACTGGCTGGCACACAGTGGATTTTGCCTCTGGCATTGAGCTTCTTCCAGAGAGTCTCTGTGATCATATTGTCCCCAACCAGCCTGAAGACCACCAGCCCAAGATATCTATTTGCCGGAATTTCGAATCGAGAGTCTTTTCTTATGAGAGACTCAAGTTCTCCAGCTAAGTAAACGCCCTGAAATTGTAAATTTTGTTATGTATGAAGTAGACTTACTGACAATGTTCAAAACTTCCAAAAAGTGAGTAGAGTTGTGAACTGATGTTTTCGCTTCGAGAACACCATTAGATTGGGGGGTATTCATGTAAGTGAATTTTGATGAGATGTGAGTATACCATGGAAAATATATTGGAATGCGTAACTAATAACGACAAAACTTATTGTCAAGTTTGTTTGGAAGGGAGGCAAGTTTTGACTCGAATACCATTGCAAAACCTCCAAATCACAAAGCGGAGGCCATTTTCCATTTTTTTTTAATTGGAATGGCAGTCGTGTGATCCCTCTCCAGGAAGGGTATTTCATTCTCGATCCACAACTTTGCTTCTGAGATTCACTTCATTCCTTCAGAAAATAACTCTTTGAAATGCCAACAATACGTTTTTCCAACAATGCATGTACAATCGATTTTGAAAAGCTCTACGACAATAATCAAAATGTTGAAGATGAATTCCTTCGAAACAACTTGCAGTTTTAGCCGTTCTAACTCCCCGTAACCTCTTTGGTACTAGGGGTTCGAATAAGTCCGCATTAACCCCTGCTTGTTGTGGGAGGCAACTGAATAGGGGGCTTAACCCAGTGGTGTTATGCGATCCGTGTCGAATGAAGAATTGTATCTAGGTCTTACCAGGTACCTTTCCTAATGGAGACTCTGAGATACCAGGTGACCTACCAGACTCCTTAGCCTTGCATCAATGCAGGGAGCTCCATGGATGTGGACAAATTTTTCTTCCATACTCAAAACGATTTATCACAGATAATGACTGATCTGAACACCCAAATTTACCAGTCAGATCGAACAAATATGGCAGGTGACAGTCCAGCTGAAACCTGCAATACAAGAGACTGGCAGGAACCCAGTTGTGCG
>WOGP01003360.1:0-15311 GCA_015342065.1 Leptinotarsa undecemlineata
AGCTCGACATCCATCTCCTCTGTAGAAAACTCTGTACTCTGTCTGAATAAGTCCCACTAGTAGCTAGGGAAAGAAGTTCAATCACGGCAGAGCCCCGCATTACCGTGACAAGGCGATGCTATGACGAGAGGGCGCCCTGTATCTCAAAGGTTCTATAGAGACAGCTGATAGGCTGTGTCATTCATCCTCTCGGCACGAATACACACACCTTAGGATTAAGCTATCGTTGGGATACCATTCAGTTAGGGAATAACTGAACCACAAGATATTGTCATTCATGTAGCCAGCGGGGCTACGTGGAAGCAGGCATCCGATGGCCGGTTTGCTCAACCCCCACATCCCAAGCCGATGCACTCGCCGAAAACAGCATGCACAGTGGTTCAGGCAGTGAAAGATGGAACAAGGACAGCCAACCCGCCTGGTATGATGCACACATTCTCAGCAAGTGCTCTAATGGTGTTTCAACGATTCTCCATAACATTCTTCACTTTCTCAACATTTCCATTTCTCGACCTTCTGTCGAAAGCTTGTACACAGAAAATATTGAGAGATAGATGTGACGACTCTTTTATTTTAGGTTATGCATTCAAATGCATGAAAGTTTCCCGATTCATTTGAAACATTTTCGTAAATCTATAAGAATTCAGATTTTTTTAAAAGTGTTTAGCATTAAGTCTTATATTTTTCAGTGTGCGCGCGCATTGTTAACAAATTTAATTTTTATATGTTTTGGAATGGAAACATTTGTATTACGGTCGGTAAACAGGAGTAACTGTTAAAATCATTTCAACATATCACATTCAAATGATGGAGAATAAATAAAACAATCAATTATGGAAATATAGTTTATTGTAACATTAATTTTTCATCAATATGAACAATGACACGACTTAAGGTGTAACCCTATTTTAGATATAAACTATCTGAAACATACCACATCTTCAAATCTTGAACAGGAGGAATATATTCATTAATTGAAGTTCTGCTGATTGTGTCATAATATGATTTAGAACAGTTATCTTTATTCTTACAAACACAATTTGTACTATTGGACTGATTATCAGTCAGAATTTCTGAATTATGTCTTAGCATTTTGCCAAAATGATCTGTAATGGTTTTCAAATCATCGACATTTGGAGTCATGTATAAACCAAAACCTGGGTATATGACGAAGGCAAAAATAGTTAGTACTGTTAAAAAATATACAGGAACGGCCACAGCCCAGTACCTTTGAGGTAAAAAAGTAATTCCAAAGGACACAAACCAATCTTCGGGTATCACAGCCCAAATAATGTAAATGATGAAAAATATTCTGAAACTGAGGTACATCACAAAACCATAGACGGCTCTGCTGGGAGTAGGAGCCGGAGTGTGTTCAGGCATGTTTAATAATGGCTGTAACTCTCACTAACTGGTGGTCCTAGAAGCTCTACACATCCATTCACAAGGTCCAGTTTTTCAAAAAAACCATTTACAGAAACTCTCAACTGCCTCGCATATCTTGCAGTGAACTGACTGAAAAGTAGAATTTGTTTCAACATACAGTTTTTCAACATGAAAATTAAATCTAGTAAAATAGTACAAAGGGTTTCTTGGAGTAAAAATAATAGCAGACAAAAAGTGGTGTACTTTCTGATCCATCGGGACCATAAGAGAGTTTTTGTTGTAAATTTTGTATCTGATCAAATATATTTGTTAAGTCAATAGAATACGAATGAATATGATATGGTTTTTCAAAATTAAACGATATCGTGATTGGATAAACTATTGAAAAAAGTATGCAAATGAATCTTTTCCCATCATTATTTTATTAACAACCCTTGTAAATGCTAGCCCAGAATAATATTAAATGCTGACTCAGCATAATATTTGTGCTAGAAGGCTGATAATAGCTGGAGCAAACGCTGAAGAAAAAAATTATTATTCACTAACCAGAATTACGGAATAAATTTACCAGAATTTAGAAACAGTAATAGTTAGACTGAATTTGTGAAAAATGTAATTTTTAATACTTACGCTATCAAAATATTTTTTTTTGTACTGAGAACTTTGATAACTTCACTTCTTTTTGGTTCCTCATCCACTTTCAAAACATCATATGCTATCTGGGCAATTTTGTCATTTGTGAAAGGTACTTCGATTTCACTGTGTACCAATAAGGAAAACATTTTATTGAGGTAGTTATTCAGCATTATTATGCTCCTATGCAAATAGTGCAAAAGTAGTTCACAAGTAGTGCAAAAGTAGTTCACAAGTAGTACAAAAGTAGTTCACACTATGTCATTTAATGAGAACACTGAAGCAAGACAGACATTTTGAATTATTTTTCAAAGAGGATAAAGGCTGTTGAGATTGATTTATTTTTAGAGTATATAGGTTAGCAGGTAAAGTGGCAGGAATGCTATTATTGTTTTTATTGTCCCAGTTATAAACAACAATTTTGTGAAAATTTCAACTGTAATTAGTTAATTTATCCTGAATTTGTATTCAAATTACATACATAAATTATAAAAATATAGTTATTTCCATTTAAGCAAATTGAATTATTCAACTCATTCATTAACTTTTAAACAGAAACTTATTTGAACAGGATCATTTTTAAAATGTTCTATTAATAAATAAACAAAATATTGAGGTTATGTTATGCACTTGGAATATTTTTATGAACAAAAGGATACATCTTCAATAAATTAGGCTCCATGTTACTAATTTAACACTTCTAAAAGAATACCTAGCAGTTGTACGTGAGGAAAGATGTGATGTACATACCTAACATCATTAAATTACAATTACAACCACAAACTACTTACTCTAGTAGGTGGTTTGTGATCACAAACTACTTACTCTGGGTGGTTTGTGTTTGTGATTACAACTCACAGAACACATAAACAAAAATGGGAAATAATAGTTTTGTGTTCTGTGGTATTGTGGTTGTCAATCGAACCTTAGTGATCGAACCGTGACCCGTGACATTAAATTCTATTGAAAATTTCTGATAGATTGCTTCAAATAGTAAAATCCAACATTTCGAATGTACCAATAGATGAAACTCATTGGATCTATCGGTGGATTCACTTGTTAATTTAAGAACTCGACTAAATATTTTCAATTTGAAATAATCAGTTTCAAACACTGATAGCGTTTTCTATTGGTTCAATTAATGCAAATTCACCTATATTAATCCTCTTTTTGTACTGAATCTGTACTAGCTTTCCACAAACTTTGCAAGTCATATCTTAAACAGCGATATTATTCGTTGGGAATTTTTAAATTTTTGGGGAATCTTATACTAGTTTGGGAAATTCATAGATAATGAAAAATATTGAGGAATTTTGGACAATTCTGGATTCACTGTCATTCGTTGATTTCATAGATCTGTAGATGCGTGAATGCAACCTGAATCAAGATTATTTTGCATGATTCTTGTGGCTTGGAGTAATTTTTGTTCTCACATTTTATCATCTGTTCTTTTTCAGAAACTGCCCTAGTCTATGAGTGTATTGCATGATGCATACAATATCCTTGGTGTGATTACTAGGACCTTCTTCATTGGAAAAATATTTCGTGGGAAACTGTTGATCAACAAATAATGAAGAAATCCACTAAATTTCGGCATTTTATTCACAGAGGTGCTGAGTACAACTCAAATGAGGCAACTTGTCGATGTAAAATTGGCACTATAGCTTTCAATGCTGTTAACATTTTAGAATTAATTGATACCAGTTGAGAGATTTTTTTTCATGATGGTTCATAAATTATAAATCTGAACAAAATACTAGTGTCATATTTCGATTGCTGCGTCATGTATGAATTTTAAATTGTGTTGGGGAATTTGATTGTGACATTCAGGAATTAATTGATTTTTTATTGGCAACATTGAGTTCACAGTGTCACTTAAATGTGACCACACTTGGTTTTACAAATTACCAACTGGTCGGATAGCCCTCTGCTAACGAATGGAAAAGAAGAAGAATTATTCACAATTCTTTGATATATTTTTGTTGTGCATATTTAATGTGTATGTATATATTTAGGATTTCAAACTTGAAGGAGCACATAATTGCTGACCTGTGATTGAGTTGACTTTGTGGGCTCAAACATAATATCCCTTTTTATGCAAGATGAATCATAATCAGGATGAAAAAATGATCGAGGATCAAAACATAACCCTTGGTCAACCACTGAGTGATTTCCTGCTGCAACTAGAAGATTATACACCAACGGTGAGTTAAATGTTATTAAATGTTTAAACCCAGACGGGCAAATTTTCAAACGTACCAATAATTAATTTCGAAATATCTGAATGAATCTTCAAACTTTCTCTTACAAGGACCTACTGGAGGATGTTGGCACCAAAATTGTATTTATTTATATAATCATTTGATTTTTCAGATTCCCGATGCTGTGACTTCATATTATTTGAGGAGCTCAGGTTTAGAACCGAAAGATCCTAGATTGGTGCGTTTGATTTCAATTGCTGCTCAGAAATTTATATCAGACATAGCCAACGATGCATTACAACATTGCAAAATGAGATCAACAAATTCTTCAAGTCATACAAGTTCAAAGGTATGTTGTTTCATATTCAATAAATCTTTGTATTTCATAGCCAGTTCGCAAAAAGTACATTTTTATTGTCAATCTAAACCAGTGGTACCTACATTTGACTAATTCTGGTACCACTTTAATGGTAGATTTTTACTGCATAGTTTACAAAACCCTATAACAGCTTCCTATAGCATTTTCATTGATAGCAATATGTCATGAATTGGTTTCAATCTAAAATTTCTGATGACTCACGATTGAACATTAGGAATAACTGTTTCATCTTGTGTTTTATCACATATTTTATCGATTATATGTATATTCTTTTGTTGTCCCAACTATAGTAATCACTGAAAACAGAAACGTTTGCAGCCGATGAAGTAATTTTTTGATAATCATAAGCTTTTCATTAAATTTTATTGTAATCACAAACCTCATCTTTAGATGAACTGAAGTCAATTTCGTTTCATTATAAAACACATATTCTCCAGGGGATTCGAACTGGTATACTGTCTCCAAAAGTAGCACCTACTCTCCTCCACCTATTGTGAATATTCTAATCTTACTCGATTTTTTTTCAGAACAAACAGGGAACTAAGGATAGAAGATACTGCTTGACAATGGAAGACTTGACCCCAGCTTTGGCAGAGTTTGGAATTACTATTAAGAAACCTCATTATTATGTTTAAGTAGATATATAAGATGTAATATTTATTTTTAATACTTGCATACTTCAACCTCAGCTTTCAGTAATATATTCCCTTTTTGGTTTATATTCCTTTTTATTAAAGATATCTATCCATGATGAAGTGGTATAAGTGTCATCTTTTGAAGAAGGAAGAATGTAGTAAAAAGGCATCCCTCAAAGATATGAAGTATTTATATACAGTTTATAAAAACTATCAAATTATCTTATAAATCTAGGACCTTGAACTAAATCAACATATCTCATCTAGAAACTTTTGTAACAAGTCATTCTGCAAAGGAATTAATAAATATTCAGTACCATCAACGGATCTTCTTGATTTAACCATTTTATGGTCTATGAATTCCGTTAATTGAGCCCTCAGAGCTAAATCCGAACTTACTATGAAGGATTCTCTGCATGCCATATACAAGTCTTTGAATGCAAATCCTTGGTAGTATTGATTTTTAGAGTTTTCCAGCTGATATTTGACAATCAAAGTATATATATTCTTCGAATTTACAGTTAGGGATAAAAATACATTCTTCAGGGATGATAATGCCAAAGTTCCACTCTGTTGGACCATCATAGACCGTTCAAAAGAAGTCTCTTCACGATAGGGTGAAAAAGATGTAACATCCCACCAAATGTAATTAAATTTACTTAATTTCCTATGATCCCAAATTAATGGTGCATTGATATGGTCTATTGATGCTATCAGATGAATATTGTTAGTTGCAGCCAAATTTGCTAAAATATTCTGTGATTTTCCATTTCTTAGAGTTTCTCCTTCTATATTATGAATTATCAAATATAAATGAATTGATGGATGTCTCTTCAGTTCTTTTATCACTAAATCACAAGCCTCCACAAGATTAGCAGGACTTTCACCTAATTTCAATAAGTCAGTGATAATATTGTCCAAAATGCTTTTGATAGTAAGTGTGGGAAAAAATCCATTCACTATAACAACTGGCATGTGGTTCAGGTAAGTCAACTGAAATTTTCTCAAAATATTTTTCTTCGAACCTAAACCATAAAGGAGAATATTGAAATTTTCATTCAAGAGAAACAACCATTTCTTAAAATAGTTCTCATTGTTCTGGGACAGTTTCTGCAGAGCCTCTTCATGTTTTCCAGATAATTTTATATTTTGTAAAAGAGTCTGCAGTTCATATTGGGGTAATCTAGGAGTTTTCAACTTGTCTAAAGTGTTGTTGGAAGTTTTAACTTTACTACCACTGCAGTTTTCGAAGTACTCATTAGTTTTGATTGTGTATTCACCAGCACTTTTGACTCTAGAAGACTTCAATTTAACATCTTTGAATTCGTTAATAATCTTATGCACTTTTTTATCATCCACATCAGATTCTGAGTCACTACTGATTTTCTCATCGCTTTCTTCACCGGTCTCATCCGAAGAAACTTCATATTCGCTGCCAGAATCTTCCTGGATAATTCTAGCAATTCTACTCTTAGCTTTCTGCCTCAGAGTTTTTGGGGTACATGCCTCTGCGACTTTGAGAGCTAGTCCATCTCTTATTTTCCTAGTTTGAAATTTGAAAATATCTTTTCCCTGGATAATTTCGTTTTCGTGAATAACTTTTGGCTTTTCAATATCGGAATTGCAATCTTCAGAATCTGATTCACTACTGGAGTACTCTTCACAATCCAATTTACTCCTCTGGTTCAGAAATTGTGATTCTAGAGCTTTCAAACTGGGTTTTAGAGATCGCGTGGTTTTTCGAAGTGGTGGAGCATTACCAGAAGCCATTCTATTATTTCGAAATTGATTACAACAATTCAACCCTCCAACCAAATCATAAAAATGATTTAAATTAAATTTGAATTGAGGTTAGGTTATTTTCAACGGATTCATAATAAATAAAAAAGTACGTTCCAAAAATAACCACTTCCAACCGCTACTAACTAGAATTTTTGACAGCGATTACCGAAATAATATATTATTATTGTTGTTTGAAACAAGACGGCTGTATCAATTTTCAAGTATGTCAATAGTTATATTATTTTCAAAGATGATACAAGAAGTCTTAAATGTGACCATACATTTTCCAAATAATGACCTTCCAATCCTGGTGACACCGAGGAAAATGACTGACGATAGATTTTTTTACATTTCTTTCTGTTACTACCATCCATATTCAATAAAACATAAAAGGTATGGGTGATGATAAAAAATGAGATGTGGGATGAGTAATTTTTTGAGCTTTTAGTTCAAGTATAGTTTTTTGTTCTCTAAAGGTGATTTATATAAAGGTGTGTGTGTATGTTGTATAAGTGCATGTTTTCAACCATGATATTTTTCAAATGGAAAAAAAAGGTTTTGGTTACGATGGCATACACGAAATGAGATTCGAATCGTGGAGCGAAAAACCTTAGAACTCGTCTAATATGAGTTATGTCATGAATGATTACAAAATGATTATTTTAACCTCTACACTCTACAATATGAAAAAAAGAGAAGATGATGAATTTGGTTCATGCTTGTGAAATAATGAGCAATATGATTAATTTATTCAATTATAAACAAAGAACAATGAAAATAAGTATGATTTAAATAGTGCAAAGTCATTTAGTTTCACGGTGCCAGATGTGTTCAGCTATTAAACTTCTTCCTAACTGTATAACTCTATCTAAAAATGACGAAAATTTCAGTTGTATATTTTTTCTTATCAATGGTTATATGTTTTTCCTGCACAGTTGCTTACAAGCCCGTAGTTCTACTCCATGGAATAATGACTGGAGCTGAAAGTATGGAGCTCATAAAAACCCGAATAGAGGAGGTACTTATACGTCTGGATCTCAGCTTGAGTTGATGAATGTTTTCCATTTTCAGAAACATCCTGGCACAATTGTTTACAACATTGAAAGGTTTGGAGGATGGTCTAGTCTAGATAATATGTGGTATCAAGCAAAACAGATTGGGCAAAATTTATTGAATATCACAGAACAACATCCTGAAGGAGTTCACTTACTAGGTGAGGTATATGAAGTTAGGTGAACTTGAAAAAATGTGTTAGGTTTATGTTGCTATATAATTTTATGGCCTCTCATCTTCATAGGAGTAGTGAGTAAAGGTCTAATTCGACCATATCTACTATTCTAGCCTCTTGTTCTGGGTAAATCATTTTAATATTTCTCTGAGCCACCTAAGATGCATCACGACTATTAGCAGTTCCATCAACAATTCAACATAGCACAATAAATTCACTTTCAAGTAGATTAATTTTCATGAGAAAGATATCAAGTCAATTGGTTACTGAATCCAGGATCTTTACATTGTGAATCGTGAACAAGTACACAAGGTTAGGGATGAATATAAACATTCTTTCCACTAGAGAGTTGTCTTCAAGATCCGTCACCTTTATAAGGTTTCGTGATAGATCATTTGTTCCGAACAAATTTTTCGCTAGTTATCTTATCCCACTATTATTGTCCATACTATTATTGAAAAATTGAATAGCATGGGAAAACTTGTGAAATTTTGTTATATGATTTAGAGGGAAACTCGAATTTCGTTGTTCATTTCATAATGCAAATGTCCTTTTTCTAGGTTACTCTCAGGGGGCTCTTTTAGCTAGAACCATTCTTCAGGCGAACCCAGATCACAAAGTACTTAGGTTTATATCACTCAGCGGTCCACAAGCTGGACAATATGGAAGTAAGCATTTGATACATCTTCACGAGGTTTATGCTATAGCATTACTTTTTTAGCACAATTTCTTCATTTATTTTTCCCTGGCTTAGCGTTGGAAACAGCTTTTGAATTATTTTATTCCAGAATTGGACAGCATACTTCAGTGGGTAATTATTGGAATGACCCATATCATAGGCAATTATACATAAGCTATTCCCAGTATTTGCCATTTGTGAATAATGAAATAAAGTCGAATCGAAGTGATGAATTCAAGGAAGCTCTTACTAAGTTGAAGCTGATGGTACTTATTGGTGGTCCTGATGATGGCGTAATTACGCCATGGCAATCTAGGTAATAACTAGAATAAAATTATTCATGTCAATTCCTTTGTTCATTCAATTTATTGATTCATTCATATATTTATGTAATTAGAAAAGTTCCTGACAAATTGAAAATTATTATAATGACACCTGTAGAAGACAAAGAAAGATTTAGGGATTCCAGTAATGAATATTTAAACTCCCTCAAAAAACGATACTATCCTCAGGCGTCACAATACTGTTTTTACAAATCCTGTGTCCTGCTTTTATAGTAATTTGAATGATTATACTTGATTTGAATATTACTACCTGAAAAATGTTTACATGATACATTCATAACCTAAAATATTGACAACTTGTAAGACTGGAGAATAACGAACCAAGCTGTCATTTCACCTACTTTTTAGATCTGTCCTACTTACCAATTTCCTCGTTGCAAACTACATTCAATGAAAGGGACCAATTCAAATCTATTTGAGCATTGAGCAATAATCTCGAATTTCTACATCTATTGATTTCAAGGCATTCCAGAAGGTCTTTCCATTCAAAAAACTATTTCTATGCTCTTTTATTCGTTTGGAAAAAGTTCTTCCGGTTTGTCCAATATTGAATTTCGGGCAAGATCCACAAGTCAACTCATACTCTGAATAACTATGGGATTGGAACCTTTGGTGTGAAAGTTGAATAACTTCTTTGATCAATTACCCAAGCACCAAACTTTATATTTTTGCACTCGACGCTCGTTTCGCCAACAAAGTTAACATCCTCAGGAGAAGAAGAGCGACCAATTATCTTCTCCTGAGGATGCTGTGTTGGCGAAACGCGCGTCGAGTGCAAAAATATCAAGTTTGGTGTTTGGGTAATTGATCAAAGAAGTTATTCATATACTCTGCTGGTCTACTGCGTCGTAAGGAAAGCAAAGATCATAAAAAAGAGAAGAAGAAGAAGAACTTGTATACTTCCGATCTATCCAACAATGGAGTTGTATTTTTATTATATCTTTGTTTTTGATGAATTTATTCAAATTATTAATTGTTCTGTGTACTTTTATTCTTTCGGGAAAGTTCTTCCGGTGTGTCAGATATAAAATTTTGGGCAAGATCCACAAGTCAACTCATATTCTCTGTTGGTCTACTGCGCTGTAAGGGAAGCAAATACCATAAAAAAAAGAAGAAGAACTTGTTTACTTCCGATCTATCCGACACTGGAATTTTATTTTTATTGTTTCTAACGAATTTATTCAAATTATTTTTTGTTCTGTGCTTTTTTTATTATTTGAATCATTTTTTTTGAAACCTAGGAGTACATTCACAATGCTCACTTTTTCAGTCAGTTTGGATACTATAATGAAAATGGAACAGTGGTTAACCTAGTAGATCGAACCATATACACGGAAGATACCATCGGACTGAAAACACTACAAGATAAGAAGAAATTGAAAATAGTCACAGTACCTGGTGTCAATCATTTTATGTGGCATATTAATGTTTCTATTTGTGATAACTATATTTTACCATATTTGGATTAATTTATATAGGTGTTTATATAGTTGAAAGCCTAGTTACACAAAAAAAACAATGGTATCAAGCATTGACTATTCACTGTGGCATATAAACGTTTCTGTTTGTGATAATTATATTTTAGATATATGGAGTCGCATATAAATGATCTTCACGTTGAGAATGCCGTCATTTTTGGTAATTTTGTATATCCAACATAACTTTAAAATTCCCAATGAAATGCGTTAAATAGCAGTGAAAATAGTAACGTTTCAATTTGTAAGTTGCTCAATTGGTAGTAAAATTTCAGACGTTGCCGAATCGAAACTGTCAGTCTTTCTTTTCAGAGCTAATTATTTCTTTTGATAAGACCGGCGTATATTCAATATGCCTAAAGTATTGTCGAAACAATCTCGACAAAGTTGTATTTCAATTAAGTAAATTAATAGTAAGTAAGGTTAATAGCAATAAAACATCAACAGTACAAAAAAAATTGAAAGATCGAAATAGTGCACATGTTGGCAACGCCGTAACTTGTCATCTTATGACGTCATTGTCTTAACTATAACCTATAAATACTATTTTGTGTGTTTTGATTTGTTAAATTCATTGTGTTCATATTCATTTCAATTTTAACTGAAACACAGTTGGGTAATGTTTTTTTTCGGTGTTTAATCAGCGCGGCTTTGGTAGCGTAACCAGAATTAGTTGTACCAAAGAAACTCCAAGAACAATGTTGATAATACATGTATTAACAAGTATTTTAGGTTTTCTCACTGATCCTTACAATGATTTTTGTGAATTGAGATGTATTGAAAGGAAGAGGTATGACAATGACAAAACATCTTCCTTCCTCCATCATGTAATTCGTGGACTAAGCTAAGCATATCAACGTCGCTGTACATTTACATTTTCATTTATATTAATTTTAATGAGGAATAATAAGTTAACCTTTTCTGTGGAAGATGGCGCCACTATTTTCTTTCAACATATAAATTTAAAATTATTTTTGTATAGGTTATCAGTGAAAAAGAAATTTGACTCTTTTTTTTTAATTAACTGCGTCCTTCCTTTCTTTGTAGGTTCCCACATTTTTTTTTTCATAAAGATGAAGAAGTAGAAAGACAACCTTGATTTCCTATAAGTTTTCAGTTCTTGAATATAATTCCCCCATTGGAAAAAACGTTTTTGGTTTTCCATTTCTCCATCAATATATAAACAGTAGGGATCTTCCAAAAAAATGAAAAACCTAATATATCAATAAAAACTCTATCAAATATGTGTAGATTATGCACAGAAGTACATGATCCACGGGAAACTTCTCAATTCAATAATTTCACAAAGACTAAGTGAAAGGAAATTACTCTTCATTATTCAGTTTTCACACCAAACATTCGTCACTGAATATGGAGTATTGATATAAGATTTTATCTACAAAAGGAGTTTCTCTAGATGAACCTCTAAACTTTCAGGAGAAAACACTAGTGACGAACTTCTCTCATCAGCATGTTTTTTGATATATTTGGAAGACAATTCACTTAGTCCTTGTGAAATTATATGACTTTATAATACTGGAAAAGTCACTCCGTCACAATTACAGTTCATTGCATATATACAACTAGTTACTTTAATATTCGTCGCTTTGTAAGCCTGCCATTAAATGTTGGCACGCTTAACTTTGAAAATATTACTAAACTGTTGATAAAGTTAGACAGACAACTCACGACTGTCTAAAATTTCTTCAATTTTATATCGGGTGTGAAAATCTTAAACCGAGCGAGCGGATTTAGATTTGATACCACGTTATCACAGAGTCAACGGAGCGAAATATATTTGTTATATGCCCATAGTGTGATATAACATATTTAATGAACGTTCAATGTTATCTGAATGACGTTGATATTTGTAGCATTATATTATTTGTCATCATAACACATCTAATATATGGTCGCTAAAGTATTTTTCCTGCAACAGCACTATTATTTATAATTTTTCAAATGCAAACATTTTTACAACTATTTGAGAGTGACCGGCGTTAAAGAAGGTCTCAATATGTCAAGAATGTCATGAACTCTTTGCCAGAAGTCAATTTCCAAAAAAAAAATACCTAAACCAACTAAGTTTTTTTAAATATGACAAATGACAACTAGAAAATATGTCTGATCCTAACATTGATGTTAAAATCAATCACTCTTGTACTAACTACTAGATAGATGAATATTTGTGACAGAAAAATAAAATTTAATAACATCGTGTTCATAAAACTCACTTTCACATTTTGAAATTGAGTAGTAACAGATTGAAGGATATGCACACTAAAATTTTCTGGATGCAGAACGAATAGTTTAGTCAACCACTTTATTTAATTATAAAAAATACAGAATTTATCAACATAAATACATTTTGAACAAACTGTTTAATACCAATAAGTAGCTGGGGTTTATTTATGAGTAGAGCTTCCTAGTATTTGACATTAGTAAGAGTGGTAAATGAACATTTTTATTTGTGCTAAGTGAACTGTGCCCCAGTCACGTATGTAGATGAACTTTTTTATTGCTACCAGTGAAATTCAATAGTGGTTATTACATTTTTTCCTCAGCAAACGATAAATATAATTTCAAGAAAAAAAATCAAAATTCACTTCAGTTTGTTCCAAAATGTCTCTTTGAAATTCCTTCCTTACATTATGGGGTAACTTCGTGCAAACACTTTTTTTCTAAAATAAACTGCTGTTGTGTTCAACAATAATAAAATTTGAGCTTTGTGAAGCATTGAATGCATACCTCCATGAGGGAGGTGGTTCGAGATAGTGCTTTCAGTTTTTGAGAAGCTTCTTTTGATATTCTAGCAAAGTAATCGTATGAAGAAACTATATTTTTATCCAACAACTGTTTTTGCCTAGCTAATTATCCAGAAGCCGCCCAGAAAGAGAAACGTTTAGTGACTCTTATGTGAAATGGTGATAAGTTGTCATATACCAATATACAAAAAAAAATCACTACAAAATAACTACCTACTACGGAATGGAACAATGTAGACCCGATAATGGAGAAACTGAATATGTATGTGCCTCTGTCAGATGGTGATAAAGAAACAACAATAAATCTGTAGGAGAAAGCCCGAGAGTGCGTATGGCTTGCAGGCGTCGGTCCTTTAAGAAAATAACATCTGCTGATTCACACTATTACGGCTAAACCTCGGCTCCAAGATTTCAGTTTCTCTCAGTTTCTTTCTTATTGCTTGCAGAAACCATATTGATGGGGTTCTTTCAACGAGATTTATACATTACTTACTAACATTTAACCGTTATGTTTTTTTATAAAGACACATTCATTGAGCAATTAACGAATTATGTTGATTTGTGAATTATTTTTTAAATTGGCACGCCTGATATCCATCAGTATTTTGTCAATTTCCTATAATTTCATAGAGTTGTATTAGCTTTGAAAAGGAATTTTCTGAGTTTGTAAACCGCCACTAAATGTATATCAGTAAAACGCAAGGGTTCGTCAATTTTCAAAAGCAAAGGAACAATATTTTCCAGAATTTTCCAATCCGACACTTATATTCCTAAGAAAGGATGATGCTCCATCCAAATTTTGAAATAACATTGGGCTCGGGTATGAAGTAATTTTTTTCAAAGTAGTCTTCAAATTTTAAAATTTCGACTAATAGTTTTCTAAAACCAACATTAATTTAGATTTATTTCGATGCTTACTTACTACTTAGCTTATTGGCATTTGTTTTTTGTGTGCTTTTGTGGCAAACATATTTAATCTGTATGTTAAGAGTGAAAATTATATATTAATGGTTTATAATGGTATAATCATTTTCTTATGAAATAGTGGACCGTTCAAAAAACAAGGTTAATGTTCAAATTTCGATTTGACATTCGATTAGCGATTTTTTTAAAAAATTTTATGTTGGTATAAAGATTCCCAGTGGTAAAATCATGTTTATATTTACAGTAGAAAAATAGAAAATATAAAAAATTACCAAAGTACATTTCTCATGAATGGAATTGAACTGTTTTATCTCAAACTCAAAGTGGTAATGATTGAAATCGTATGAAGCTGTTGGCCTCAGACGAGCGTAGTTTGTCCTGAAACTACACACTTCATGTAACTCCGTGAGAAAAATCCTGCGTCTGTCAGGTGCAAGGGTCATCTATCGTCCTGGCTGACACAGGATTACATTTCTCTTTCCCTTCTGTGCTGAATATGTATCAAAGCTGAAATAGAGATTTCACATAAATAGAAATTGAATAGATCGTTAATGAAATGACAAATTTCATTGCTTTGACAATAATGACCTAATGGAATACTTTAGCATCCTATATTCAGGGTTGCTAACTGTATTTCATAATGAAATATAATAATGAGAATTAATTGCCTCATTTTTCACATAAATCTTGCATTTACATTATGAATATCACAGCGAAATATAATTTTACGGTGTGAATAGGAGGTTTTTTTGGTAATGGGGAATGTTCCTCCTGACGAAAATCAAGTTGTTTTCATAAAAGAGCTCTAAAACAACGCATTTTAAACTTATCATTTCAACCTTTTTCTTTAAAAAATTATTTAAATACTTAAAAAAGAGGA